>CM073131.1:0-22500 GCA_037039145.1 Fundulus diaphanus | reverse complement strand
GTTAATGTGTATGCTTTACAGGCGCTCACATGGTTATGTAGAATATGTGGATCATGATGGAAATGTTAAAGTCTATTTCCAATATTAATGTGATGCATATCCGCCATAGTGACATTGAATCAAACAAAATGAAGAAATGTGCATATTAAGATTAACTTTCAGGGTGCAATAGGTAAGAAATGTACTGTAAAATGAAGATAAATCATTGTCATTTGTCAACCAGGATGGAAGGAAGATTCCCTATAAACAATCGGTCTTCTCCATCAACAATGTTTTAGTCAAGGACACGGCTGCCGGCGGCAGGATGTTGTTGCGATTTCAAACACTAGGTGTCATTGTTACTCATTATTTCTTTGAGGTAGGAATAGTACAATTTAAACACTAACAGAATTGGTAACTTTTGCTTCCTCAAGCACATATGTAAAAGAAACAAGACAATTCGTCAAACTGCAACATTCTGCTTTGCAGTCAGGAAACACAGTCCATTCGGACTTAGTCAGGGCAGAAGGTAGGTACAACAACTCTTTTCTCATAAACAAACACACCAGGGGAGAGCGCGGACGCAGTCCCCCACTACCACAAATTATGCAGTCGAGATTCCCACATTTGGGGAATTCGCAAAGGTCAGGACAGCCAGAGTGCAATGGCTGAGCCTCGCTCTGGGAGATTCACCTTCCTGATCATGAGATCTCCCCTGCCAGGTAAGTATGACTAACAATGGGCCAAGACAAAGGCCCCACTCACGGGGGTTGGAAGCTGGCAACTGGTCTTCAATGACCATCGTCCATGTCCCCCACGTTGCCAACAGCAGTTGTGGAGTCGAGCCAAGAGCCATTGCCTTCTATGATAAGAGGAGGCTGAGCCCAAATGGGCCCTCTGCTCAGATAGCAGGCAAAATATTCCACCCTAGTTTGTTGAACATGGTCATTCTTTCCTCTGACACACAGCGAATGACCAAAGTACCACACCATTCACTTTTATTCCCTAAAACCCATTGGTATACTGACATGAAACGTAAATAAAACAAAAAACTCAATCGGACAAGATATTCATAACCCCTCAGAGCCTACGCCAACACGGCAGATACACCAATGTATATCTTCTACCCCTAGGAGTCATGCACTTGAAATTTGGTGTGCTGCTGTGGGGGATCTCACACTCTGTTTTCATCATATCTGAAGTTGAAAAAATATGGAAACGCTTCACGATTGTCACGTGTCATCCTTGCGCAGGGGCCATGCTAATCTTCTCTGTATCGTATCCAATTTTGCATATGTCGCTAGCTAGCTAACGACAATGTAAGGGTAGGGAGGGCCTGTGCTATCTACCCCTCTCTGCTGTGAGGCTACTGCAGACTGGTGCAACCCTGAACAGCCGCTGTTTCTGGCAGGCGGAGACGAACGTGGCACACACAAACGAAAGGTGCGTTTAGAAAATATGTTGCCTGCACTCTGCTTACCAGGAGCCTGAAACAATAGCTACACTAAAGGAGCAATGAGATAGAAATATATTGTGCTCAAAACGACTGTCACCTTCAGACGTCTTTCATAGATGAGGCACTGGCCTCCTGAGGTAGCGATGGTGGGTTCTTTTCAAAACAGCCAGTCGAGCAGAGTGGCGCAGCGGAAGCGTGCTGGGCCCATAACCCAGAGGTCGATGGATCGAAACCATCCTCTGCTATACAATGTCGTCCACAACCTGTTTAGTCTTCTAGAGTTGACAATGCACTTGTGCTCTTCTTTAGCTTTCCCTGCTGTCTGAATTCAGCACAGCAGTCTGAAGCACCTATCCATGGTAGAGACCTTGCTATTGATACCGTGAAATGTTAAGGAGCAGGAGCTAGAAGTTATTATTAAGGGGATTCAGATGGAGCCATTGCTTTGCTGGCAGACTATTAGGGCAACAATGCTTGTCAACGTGGCCCCCATCATTCATTTTCCCAAACAGACTTTTGTGTCGACGTATTGTGCCTGAAATGACTGATTTCTGCCCCAGTGGCCTAATGGATAAGGCACTGGCCTCCTAAGCCAGGGATTGTGGGTTCAAGTCCCATCTGGGGTGCAAGCAGTGTGTTCTTCCATTCTAACCATGTGGTTGTGCTTTCAAATGATCTTTCAGTCTCCCCTATTTGTTGGTCCTTAAAAACGCTCAGTGCACAGGCAGGAAACCATCCTAATAAGCGTCAAAGGCTAACACAAACTTAATGTCTTCGGTACATTGTATAAAAGCACACACCCTTTCCGTTCGTAAACCACATCAAATGAAACTGAAATGATAGCGCTTAGAAAATATAGAAGAATGGCCAGTTTTTCCTCGCTCCCACAATGCATTGCATCAACACGGATTTGTTTTGCAATTCTGTTTTTTTTTACTTTTTTTCAAGTTTTCTCATTTTTAAGTGAGGTGTTCAATTTATTTCTTAAAACAAAGTAAAGTCATTTACACTTTTGAAACTAGAATTCAATTCAATTCAATTTTATTTATATAGCGCCAATTCATGAAACATGTCATCTCAAGGCACTTTACAAGGTCCAAATCAATCAGATTATACAGATTGGGTCAAATTATACAGATTGGTCAAAATTTTTTTCCTATATTAGGGAACCAGTTGATTGCATCAAAGTCTTGACAAGCAGCATTCCCTCCTGAAGAAGCGTAAAGCCACAGGGACAGTCGTCTGCATTGTCCATGGCTTTGCAGCAATCCCTCATACTGAGCAAGCATGGAGCGACAGCGGAAAGAAAACTCCCCATTAACGGGAAGGAAAAACCTCTAGTATAACCGGGCTCAGTATGAACTGGCATCTGCCTCGACCGACTGGGGGTTACAGAAGACAGAGCAGAGACACAACAAGAGAGACAAAAAAGCACAGAAGCACACATTGATCCAGTAATCTGTTCTACATTAGATGGTAGTAGCGGGTGATCTGTCTTCCCTGGATGATGCCACAGCTAACAGAACGGTAGAACCAGGTGTACCTACTATGAAGGAAAAAAGAGACAGAACAAAAAGTTAAAAGCTGAAATGACAACAGTCATGCAAAACTGGAGAACAGTAGACTGGAGAACAGTAGAACTCAGTAGAGTGAGAAATATAGGCCCTGATGTCCTCCAGTAGCCTAAGCCTATAAGCAGCATAACTATAGAGGTAGCTCAGGGTAACATGAGCCACTCTAACTATAAGCTTTGTCAAAATGGAACGTTTTAAGATTAGTCTTAAAAGTAGACAGGGTGTGTGCCTCACGGACCAAAGCTGGGAGTTGGTTCCACAGTAGAGGAGCCTGATATCTAAAGGATCTGCCTCCCATTCTGGTTTTAGAGACTTTAGGAACCACCAGCAGACCTGCAGTCTGAGAGCGAAGTGCTCTGTTAGGAACATACGGGGTAATCAGAGCTCTGATATATGATGGAGCTTGATTGTTAAGGGCTTTATACGTTAGAAGAAGAATTTTAAATTCTATTCTGGATTTAACAGGAAGCCGATGAAGGGAAGCTAAAATTGCGGAAATATGATCCCTCTTATTGATTTTCATCAGAACTCTTGCTGCAGCATTTTGGATCAGCTGAAGAATGAGTTCCTCAGTCTAATCGCACCGTAAGCCCGGTTGCTAGGATGACAAAAGCAGTGGGCACTTGGTCGGCAGTAGCACATGCACTCTTGTTTCCCTTCAGATCGTATAAATCTTTCGCCTTTTACTAAAGATTTCCGTGGAGAGGAACAACCGGAGTTTAACAGAATTTTTGATGCTCTGCCATTTGGTGGGGTTTGCTGGATTTGTTCGATGGTATCTTTAATTTGAATGACTCATTTTATACAGGTAGCCTTGGCTTGGCTTGTTAATGTGTATGCTTTACAGGCGCTCACATGGTTATGTAGAATATGTGGATCATGATGGAAATGTTAAAGTCTATTTCCAATATTAATGTGATGCGTATCCGCCATAGTGACATTGAATGAAACAAAATGAAGAAATGTGCATATTAAGATTAACTTTCAGGGTGCAATAGGTAAGAAATGTACTGTAAAATGAAGATAAATCATTGTCATTTGTCAACCAGGATGGAAGGAAGATTCCCTATAAACAATCGGTCTTCTCCATCAACAATGTTTTAGTCAAGGACACGGCTGCCGGCGGCAGGATGTTGTTGCGATTTCAAACACTAGGTGTCATTGTTACTCATTATTTCTTTGAGGTAGGAATAGTACATTTTAAACACTAACAGAATTGGTAACTTTTGCTTCCTCAAGCACATATGTAAAAGAAACAAGACAATTCGTCAAACTGCAACATTCTGCTTTGCAGTCAGGAAACACAGTCCATTCGGACTTAGTCAGGGCAGAAGGTAGGTACAACAACTCTTTTCTCATAAACAAACACACCAGGGGAGAGCGCGGACGCAGTCCCCCACTACCACAAATTATGCAGTCGAGATTCCCACATTTGGGGAATCCCCAAATGGGCCCTCTGCTCAGATATTAGGCAAATATTCCACCCTAGTTTGTTGAACATGGTCATTCTTTCCTCTGACACACAGCGAATGACCAAAGTACCACACCATTCACTTTTATTCCCTAAAACCCATTGGTATACTGACATGAAACGTAAATAAAACAAAAAACTCAATCGGACAAGATTATCATAACCCCTCAGAGCCTACGCCAACACGGCAGATACACCAATTTATATCTTCTACCCCTAGGAGTCATGCACTTGAAATTAGGGTGTTTTCACTGACGTCACTGGCCAACTTCCGGTCCGCCATATTGGGTGGTTCACTTCCTTATCTCTAGTTGTCCTACACGTATTTTCGTATCGAGAATGGATAAGTACGCCAGCACGCTAGAGCGACCAGATAAGGACGTCTATCTGAGGAAATGTTCCGTGATCGACCATATGGACCCCTATGCCTTCCACGGTGCCTTGTTTAGCCGTAATCCTGATGATTGGCCAAATGTAGAGCACGGCGACATAGTGCATTACCTGGTGTTCGGTGAAAACCCTCTGCACACTCTCGAGGAAATGAGAGCTTACAAGGGTCGAGAGGCTCACAACCAGTTCACATCTGGTTGGGTACGAGATGTCGAAGTTATGTACATCAAGGAAATCGCCATCATACGTGGACGGGTGAGTTTTAATAAGATGGTAAAAATGTAAACAATCCGACGCAAATGCGGCGCATGCTTCTGCGGTGGCTGACTGCCGGCGGTGCGCGAAGGCGCTTGGCTGCAGGGCTGATAATTAAATAATTAAAACCGCTCGCGGCTTTAATTATTTAATCAGAACAATGACCAGTGCAAAATTAAGTTGTATTTACCGTATTTACGCCGGCAAAAGCCTACCAGCGTAACCCGGAAGTAGCGCGGACGTCATTGTCCATATCGGACGTCTTCGGTTACCTTGTTTGTGGTGTGAGCGCCTATACTTCAGAACAGTTCTGAAGCTACAAGTCCTTGGAGTCTCATGTGCAGTTTACGAATGGATGGGTTCAGGAGCGGCAGATCATAAAGCCAGCAAACAGTGGGAACACAGTAACTCGTTCAAAGGTAAGCTGCGCTCAGACGGGCTCTGGGACATGCTAAGTTAGTAGCTGCTAACCGTTAGTGCTAACAACCACTCACGCATGTAATGTACTTTTAACTAACTGCTATGTGTTTCAAACGTTTAGAACACACTCTCATTGACATCGGGATACTGTGGAAAGTTATGTTAGGTCGTCTTACAGCCGCGATCCAAGCGGGCCGACGACTCTTTGTTACCTCTAACAGCTGTTCTCCGTGGTTGCGCCTCCAGGCAGGAAAGCGGTGGAAAATTAACCCGTTTCTATGTTTTTCCCATGGCGATCATGTGTTGCGCTGTTACAGCCCACAATACAGCAACGGTTTACATGTTTTAAATACTTAACAGTTAATTACCTGTGACAAAGTGAGCACCGCAGACTCTGGCGTATTCCAGCTTAACACCGTCCAAATCGGACCTGGATATCCGTGTCAGCCATAGGTGACGGCGTTGTTCAGAGAGCTGTTTTGTTTTTTCACACTGATTCACTATCACGGCTGGTAGGCGAAAGAAAGAGCGTTGATCTCCACCTCCACGGGCCGTGCAACCAACCATTAAACACGTTTTCACCATTGTTCACTTCCAATACTGCCTAAGGCGTAATACAATGCGGGTCAACGGTGCGAAACGACTGCCACCCAATACGGCGGACGCGCAGAGTAGTCACGTGAGCGTGACGTCAGCTGAAAACACCCTATTCGCAAAGGTCAGGACAGCCAGAGTGCAATGGCTGAGCCTCGCTCTGGGAGATTCACCTTCCTGATCATGAAATCTCCCCTGCCAGGTAAGTATGACTAACAATGGGCCAAGACAAAGGCCCCACTCACGGGGGTTGGAAGCTGGCAACTGGTCTTCAATGACCATCGTCCATGTCCCCCACGTTGCCAACAGCAGTTGTGGAGTCGAGCCAAGAGCCATTGCCTTCTATGATAAGAGGAGGCTGAGCCCAAATGGGCCCTCTGCTCAGATAGCAGGCAAATATTCCACCCTAGTTTGTTGAACATGGTCATTCTTTCCTCTGACACACAGCGAATGACCAAAGTACCACACCATTCACTTTTATTCCCTAAAACCCATTGGTATACTGACATGAAACGTAAATAAAACAAAAAACTCAATCGGACAAGATTATCATAACCCCTCAGAGCCTACGCCAACACGGCAGATACACCAATGTATATCTTCTACCCCTAGGAGTCATGCACTTGAAATTTGGTGTGCTGCTGTGGGGGATCTCACACTCTGTTTTCATCATATCTGAAGTTGAAAAAATATGGAAACGCTTCACGATTGTCGCGTGTCATCCTTGCGCAGGGGCCATGCTAATCTTCTCTGTATCGTATCCAATTTTGCATATGTCGCTAGCTAGCTAACGACAATGTAAGGGTAGGGAGGGCCTGTGCTATCTACCCCTCTCTGCTGTGAGGCTACTGCAGACTGGTGCAACCCTGAACAGCCGCTGTTTCTGGCAGGCGGAGACGAACGTGGCACACACAAACGAAAGGTGCGTTTAGAAAATATGTTGCCTGCACTCTGCTTACCAGGAGCCTGAAACAATAGCTACACTAAAGGAGCAATGAGATAGAAATATATTGTGCTCAAAACGACTGTCACCTTCAGACGTCTTTCATAGATGAGGCACTGGCCTCCTGAGGTAGCGATGGTGGGTTCTTTTCAAAACAGCCAGTCGAGCAGAGTGGCGCAGCGGAAGCGTGCTGGGCCCATAACCCAGAGGTCGATGGATCGAAACCATCCTCTGCTATACAATGTCGTCCACAACCTGTTTAGTCTTCTAGAGTTGACAATGCACTTGTGCTCTTCTTTAGCTTTCCCTGCTGTCTGAATTCAGCACAGCAGTCTGAAGCACCTATCCATGGTAGAGACCTTGCTATTGATACCGTGAAATGTTAAGGAGCAGGAGCTAGAAGTTATTATTAAGGGGATTCAGATGGAGCCATTGCTTTGCTGGCAGACTATTAGGGCAACAATGCTTGTCAACGTGGCCCCCATCATTCATTTTCCCAAACAGACTTTTGTGTCGACGTGTAACATTTTTCACCTTTAAGGACAATATTACACAACACAAAGGGGGTCTTTTTTGGGTTATGCTATATTTGTGACAGCTGTTAAGCCTTAACGAGGACAAATGAAAGAGAGAGGAAAAAAAAAATGACACGTCAGCCAACTGACGCCTACGCCACCCCGGGCATAATTAATACCAACAAACAAACAAAACAAACAATCATATGGCCTTAACGGCCGATTATTATTATACTCAGATCCACCCGATAAAAATTAATCATGCAGAGTCCAAATCCTAAAATGTCTCTCAAAAATAGTTCCTGCAAAAAAAAGAATCCCAAAAATAATGCGTCCAAAAAATAACTCTCGTAATTCCAAGTAATCGATCAGTGTCCCGCACAAAAAAAAGGAAAAGTTCAAAAATCAAAAACCGTTGGGGCCCATCATAAAAAAAATTGCTGCAGCACTCAAATTAACAAAGCTTAGGTCTCACCGGCGTCTCTCCTCCTCCTTTGCGGGGCATGCCGCTCATCCGTCGTCACCAGCCGTCGTCACCAGCCGCAGATCCACCAGGAATCCTTCCGATCACTCCGGTCAACCAAATTTTAACTTCTTATCAGAGAATGCCGGAGATTAGATGATCTGGCCAAACTTTAGTTTCAGGCTAATTTGACTGTCATCTGGAGGAGCGCCGTTCAACACCTGGCCTGACGCGCGCTGCCAGCATTACCTATGCCACACCCGTCAACACTCAATCAACACTTAAATAACTTCTCCCCCCCCCCCCAGGTTCCGTAAACCAGATGTTTTTTATAGTGGACAATTATAAGATTTTTATACATAAACAAGACATCCTTGTTTTAATTATTGATGATCACATTAAAGGTAATCATTTATCCTTAAAAAAAACCGTTATCGTCAGATAATTGTGACAACGTTACAGTCCCCCCCCCCCCAGCCAGAGGCACCGGAGACCTGTCGCCGTAATATGGCTTTAAGTTGACCACATTAACTGATTCTATTTTTTGGTCCTGGTCTATCCACTGTATCTGGTAATTTACGGGTCCTATCTGCTTCTTTACCACTGCCGGCCCTGACCATTTGGGCGCAAGCTTAGCAGAAAATCTGTCTGTAGCTTTAGAAAGTGGATGAGTTCGGACCCAGACCAAGTCTCCCTGCAAGAGCTGTACACTTCTCCTGCGGCTATTATAATACTTGGCTTGTCTGGCCTGGCTCATCCCTACTCTCCGGCTAACTTGTTCTGCCATTTTTTTGTGCCTTTCAACTAGTTTATAGGGAGACTGCTGGGGATTAGGTGGATGGCTAAGGATTCTCTCTAAAGGGCCTTTAAGATAGCGTCCAAGCATAAGCTCAGCCGGGGATCTCCCCGTCGTCTCATGCTGAGCAGCATTGATGGCAAACCGGAACTCCTGAATCCACTGGTCCCAGTTGATATGATGCTCACCCACAAAGGAGGCTATCATAGTTTTGATGGTTCGATTAGATCTTTCAGTCAGGTTGGCTTGAGGGTGATAACTGGTGGTAAATTTTTGAGTTATTCCCCAAGTTTTACAGAGAGAAGCCATCTCATTGCTGGTGAACTGGGGACCCCGATCTGAAACCATCTCTTGTGGAACCCCATATCGAGTAAAGATTTCATTTTTCAGGATGCAAGTGATTTTCGATGTTTTGCTATCTTTTAAAGGAAACATCTCCAGCCACTTGGTGAAATAATCAACGATGACCAGAAGATATTTGTTACCTTTTTTGCTACGTGGTAACGGTCCCATTAGATCAACTCCAATCTTCTCCCACGCTTCCTTGACTGCAGTAGGCTGCATAAATCCAGCTGGTTTTTGGTTTTCAGGTTTATAGGCTTGGCAGGTAGTACAAGTCTTTACATAGGACCACACATCCTTCCTGATTGTGGGCCACCAGGCTACCTCCAAAACCCTCAGCAAAGTTTTCAACCTTCCCAGATGTCCACTCAGAGGGTGATCATGGAAGTAGCGTAGAAATTGGGAAATTAAGGATTTAGGCACAACTAGTTGGAACTTCTCGCCATCGTCCTTATTGATTGTCTTCCTGTACCAGACCTCCTGAATTTTATAGAACCCCATTCTATTAGGTCTGTTAGCAGTAACAGCCTGGACCATATCAAGGAGCTCAGGGTTGTTCTCCTGGGCTATTCTGATGTCAGCCAACGACAAAGGTAAGTCTGTACCCAATTTACAAGCAGCCATAGCCACAACTGCAGCACTAGCTTCAGATACCGCTCGAGATAGGGCATCAGGAACAGAGTTATGAAGTCCTTTTCTGTACTTTACTTTGAACTGAAATTCCTGTAGAAGGAGTACCCAACGAGTCAGTCGAGAGGTTCTTTTGGGACAGTTAAATGCCCACGTCAATGCAGCATGGTCTGTATATACAATGAATTCGGTACCTTCTACAAAATGTCGCCATTTCTCCACAGCCCATACAACGGCCAAGCATTCCTTTTCTGAGGCAGAATAATTGCACTCAGCACCTCTTAGGGCTCTGGAAGCGTAGGCAATGACACGTTCCCCCTCCAACGTCATCTGGACCAGGACAGCTCCTAATCCAACCCCACTGGCATCAGTGTGTATCTCAAATGGCAACTGGAAATCCGGCTGCATTAATATGGGAGCCTTTGTCAAAGCATTTTTTAGTTGTTCAAATGCATATTGGCTTTCAGGTTTCCATTCCCATTTTCTGTCTTTTTTGAGGAGTAGATATAATGGAGCGGCTATGTCAGCAAAGTGAGAAATGAATTTGTGGTACCAGCCTGCCATCCCCAGAAATCGTTGCAGACTTTTCTTGTCAGTTGGGATCGGGTAATCTGAGACAGCTTGGCTCTTTTCAGGATCCACCTGAACTCCTTTCCCTGAGACTACATGGCCCAGGAACTTGAGTTCTTGTTGTAAGAAGTTGCATTTTTTTAGGTTTAAAGTCAGGTTGGCCTGATGTAGCTTGGCAAAAACCTCCTCCAGGTCTTTCAGGTGTTGTTCCGGAGTGGGTGAAAAGATGATCACATCATCAATATACACAAAACAACTTTTCCCTCTCAGCTCCCCCAACACTTTTTCCATCAGTCTTTGAAAAGAGGCACCGGCATTTTTAAGTCCAAATGGCATGCATCTAAACTGATAGAGTCCAAAAGGGGTTATAACGGCAGTTTTGGCTTTACTCTCTGCAGCCACTGCCATTTGCCAGTACCCCGACTTTAAATCCAGGGTGCTGAAAATGGAGGCTCCATTCATCGATTCGAGCAGCTCATGTATCAGAGGCATCGGATAGGCATCCTGACGGGTCTTGGCATTTACGGCTCGGTAATCAACACAAAACCTAAAGCTCTTATCAGGTTTTGGAACGAGAACTAATGGGGAGGCCCAAGATGACTGAGAGGGCTCTATGATGCCATCTTTTAACATGCTCTCAATGTGTTCTTTTATTATTTGCTGCTTGAAAGGTGAAACTCTATAGGCTCGGCAGCGCACTGGCATTTCGTCGGTGGTATAAATCGTATGTTCTTCAACAGAAGTCCTGCCTAGTTTGTCAGTACATACGGATGGCCATGCTTGTAGAAGTCTTTTAACCTCTGGAGGATAATTCCCTCCTGTGGGTTTTAACTCCAAGGAAGGTTTCAATATTTCATTATTAGGCAGGGCCACAATCAAATTTAAATGGGATGAACAAGGAAGTGCCGTTGTGGTGAGTGCAGGCAAAGAAACAAAAGGGTAAAATGAATAACCCCGAGGTCCTTTGACTCCATAGGTGTAGTCCCCTAGATTAATGATCGTAGAGGTTTTTGTCAGGAAATCAAGACCCAATATGATGGGAAATGTAAGGTTAGTATCTTCCACCACAAATGTCTCCAATGACCACATCATTCCATGCCAACAGTATAAAATGGTGGTTTTTCCTAAAGCACTATAAGTCTTCCCATTGGCTAGGGCAAACTTTTGGCTTTCAGCTTGTTTTAGTATTTCACCCTCACGTGCAACTTCCTGCCAGAAACTGTGGCGCATTAATGTAAAGGTGCAGGCAGTATCTAACACAGCATTACATCTTCTGTCTCGTACCTCTATGGGGACATACAACAGGGGAGATGACATCTTCGGACCTCGTTCCATAACAGACACCACATCAGCTGGTCTTCTGGCCATCCCTTTTTGCTGAGATTTGGCTGGAATCTTCCCTTTGGACTTATGTTGGTCAACTTTTCCCCAATAGGCCTTAGCTCCAGCACAGTCTTTTTCCACCTGTGAGCCTACTGTCACTAGGTGATCCATTGTTGTTACAGTTCCTCGAAGGCACCCAGCTAGTTTAGGATTGCAATTATTCAAAATCCTCCTTACTAATTCAGCTTCTGAAATATCAGGCTTCCAACGTAAACACAATGCTCGGTAATCAAAGGCAAAGTCTCTCAAGCACTGTTCTGGTAGTTGGACCATGTCCCTTAATTTTTCTTCCACTTCTGAAAGATAGTCTGGGGGCAGAAAGGCTGTATAAAATGCTTCCTTGAATTCAGTCCAGTTATGTATGTTGTTCCTGGCCACACACCACCAGCTGTGAGCAGGTCCCTTTAAGACACCAGTCAGAGTGCCAATTAATTCCGGCTCTGACAGCGGTCTCACTGTCAAAAATGTTTCACACTGGTCTATGAAGTTTAATACATCTGCCACCTCTCTTGCCCCCCCAAATGTTGGAAAGTCCATATGGATAGGAGGTTTGGCATACACCACTGGTCCCCTTCCCATAGTAAGTGGGTTGAATGGCATGGCTGAGGCAGTTGGTGGGGAAGCTGGAACTCCAATAGGCCTACTCAAAGGTAGAATTGGGGGTGAAGGGTAATTCCTTTCCCCAGACTGTGTGCTTGGTTGAATACACCTCGATGGATAGGTAGCTGCCTGGGCAGCACTAGCAGTGGATGGGCCCGGACCAGTGGAGGTAAATACAGTAGTAACGGTTGTAATGGGAGGCGACAAGGTCGGAGTCCCTTGTACCACGGAAAGATCAAAAGTGGGGCGTGCAGGGATGAGCGGTCGGGTAGGTATAGAACGATTGGCGCGCTTCAACTTCTCTATTTCCACCTTCCATCTCTCATCACGGCGCTGTAGGCACTGAACTAACTTTCCCTCAAAATCTTGCAGTGTTGTAATCATGCGTTGCTCTAAGGCCTCAATATTCCCATCTATATAGGATCTTATATTTTGTTCCCTATTTATGGCACTATTTACAGAATCACTAAGGTTTTCCTCTAAAGCATTAACTTTTCCAGTTATTGCTATTAAATCATTTTTAAGTGCATTAATGTCTGAAAAGTTGAAATAAGGGATAGGGTCTTGCACCTGTTCTTCCTCTTCCTCTTCATTTTCAGAGGCATACAAAGAACTGAGCAAAGAAGTTATTTCTCCCACTGGATTTCTCCTGGTAACCCAGGCATCACTATTCATATCCCCAACTGGTTCTTCACCCTCTACAGGAGGGTTGGAAAACTCCTCCACATCATCCTCATGCAATGAACCCTGTAATTCAGTGTCAAGCTGTGAACATTTTGCAGTCTCATCCATATCAAAATATTTTTATCACAAAACTCACTAATCTTAAATTCTCCAAAACAATACTTTCTTAACTTTGACACAAAATCAAATTAACCCAGCCCCATACTGGCCACCATCTGTAACATTTTTCACCTTTAAGGACAATATTACACAACACAAAGGGGGTCTTTTTTGGGTTATGCTATATTTGTGACAGCTGTTAAGCCTTAACGAGGACAAATGAAAGAGAGAGGAAAAAAAAAATGACACGTCAGCCAACTGACGCCTACGCCACCCCGGGCATAATTAATACCAACAAACAAACAAAACAAACAATCATATGGCCTTAACGGCCGATTATTATTATACTCAGATCCACCCGATAAAAATTAATCATGCAGAGTCCAAATCCTAAAATGTCTCTCAAAAATAGTTCCTGCAAAAAAAAGAATCCCAAAAATAATGCGTCCAAAAAATAACTCTCGTAATTCCAAGTAATCGATCAGTGTCCCGCACAAAAAAAAGGAAAAGTTCAAAAATCAAAAACCGTTGGGGCCCATCATAAAAAAAATTGCTGCAGCACTCAAATTAACAAAGCTTAGGTCTCACCGGCGTCTCTCCTCCTCCTTTGCGGGGCATGCCGCTCATCCGTCGTCACCAGCCGTCGTCACCAGCCGCAGATCCACCAGGAATCCTTCCGATCACTCCGGTCAACCAAATTTTAACTTCTTATCAGAGAATGCCGGAGATTAGATGATCTGGCCAAACTTTAGTTTCAGGCTAATTTGACTGTCATCTGGAGGAGCGCCGTTCAACACCTGGCCTGACGCGCGCTGCCAGCATTACCTATGCCACACCCGTCAACACTCAATCAACACTTAAATAACTTCTCCCCCCCCCCCCAGGTTCCGTAAACCAGATGTTTTTTATAGTGGACAATTATAAGATTTTTATACATAAACAAGACATCCTTGTTTTAATTATTGATGATCACATTAAAGGTAATCATTTATCCTTAAAAAAAACCGTTATCGTCAGATAATTGTGACAACGTTACAGACGTATTGTGCCTGAAATGACTGATTTCTGCCCCAGTGGCCTAATGGATAAGGCACTAGCCTCCTAAGCCAGGGATTGTGGGTTCAAGTCCCATCTGGGGTGCAAGCAGTGTGTTCTTCCATTCTAACCATGTGGTTGTGCTTTCAAATGATCTTTCAGTCTCCCCTATTTGTTGGTCCTTAAAAACGCTCAGTGCACAGGCAGGAAACCATCCTAATAAGCGTCAAAGGCTAACACAAACTTAATGTCTCCGGTACATTGTATAAAAGCACACACCCTTTCCGTTCGTAAACCACATCAAATGAAACTGAAATGATAGCGCTTAGAAAATATAGAAGAATGGCCAGTTTTTCCTCGCTCCCACAATGCATTGCATCAACACGGATTTGTTTTGCAATTCTGTTTTTTTTTTACTTTTTTTCAAGTTTTCTCATTTTTAAGTGAGGTGTTCAATTTATTTCTTAAAACAAAGTAAAGTCATTTACACTTTTGAAACTAGAATTCAATTCAATTCAATTTTATTTATATAGCGCCAATTCATGAAACATGTCATCTCAAGGCACTTTACAAGGTCCAAATCAATCAGATTATACAGATTGGGTCAAATTATACAGATTGGTCAAAATTGTTTTCCTATATTAGGGAACCAGTTGATTGCATCAAAGTCTTGACAAGCAGCATTCCCTCCTGAAGAAGCGTAAAGCCACAGGGACAGTCGTCTGCATTGTCCATGGCTTTGCAGCAATCCCTCATACTGAGCAAGCATGGAGCGACAGCGGAAAGAAAACTCCCCATTAACGGGAAGGAAAAACCTCTAGCATAACCGGGCTCAGTATGAACGGGCATCTGCCTCGACCGACTGGGGGTTACAGAAGACAGAGCAGAGACACAACAAGAGAGACAAAAAAGCACAGAAGCACACATTGATCCAGTAATCTGTTCTACATTAGATGGTAGTAGCGGGTGATCTGTCTTCCCTGGATGATGCCACAGCTAACAGAACGCTAGAACCAGATGTACCTACTATGAAGGAAAAAAGAGACAGAACAAAAAGTTAAAAGCTGAAATGACAACAGTCATGCAAAACTGGAGAACAGTAGACTGGAGAACAGTAGAACTCAGTAGAGTGAGAAATATAGGCCCTGATGTCCTCCAGTAGCCTAAGCCTATAAGCAGCATAACTATAGAGGTAGCTCAGGGTAACATGAGCCACTCTAACTATAAGCTTTGTCAAAAAGGAACGTTTTAAGATTAGTCTTAAAAGTAGACAGGGTGTGTGCCTCACGGACCAAAGCTGGGAGTTGGTTCCACAGTAGAGGAGCCTGATATCTAAAGGATCTGCCTCCCATTCTGGTTTTAGAGACTTTAGGAACCACCAGCAGACCTGCAGTCTGAGAGCGAAGTGCTCTGTTAGGAACATACGGGGTAATCAGAGCTCTGATATATGATGGAGCTTGATTGTTAAGGGCTTTATACGTTAGAAGAAGAATTTTAAATTCTATTCTGGATTTAACAGGAAGCCGATGAAGGGAAGCTAAAATTGCGGAAATATGATCCCTCTTATTGATTTTCATCAGAACTCTTGCTGCAGCATTTTGGATCAGCTGAAGAATGAGTTCCTCAGTCTAATCGCACCGTAAGCCCGGTTGCTAGGATGACAAAAGCAGTGGGCACTTGGTCGGCAGTAGCACATGCACTCTTGTTTCCCTTCAGATCGTATAAATCTTTCGCCTTTTACTAAAGATTTCCGTGGAGAGGAACAACAGGAGTTTAACAGAATTTTTGATGCTCTGCCATTTGGTGGGGTTTGCTGGATTTGTTCGATGGTATCTTTAATTTGAATGACTCATTTTATACAGGTAGCCTTGGCTTGGCTTGTTAATGTGTATGCTTTACAGGCGCTCACATGGTTATGTAGAATATGTGGATCATGATGGAAATGTTAAAGTCTATTTCCAATATTAATGTGATGCGTATCCGCCATAGTGACATTGAATGAAACAAAATGAAGAAATGTGCATATTAAGATTAACTTTCAGGGTGCAATAGGTAAGAAATGTACTGTAAAATGAAGATAAATCATTGTCATTTGTCAACCAGGATGGAAGGAAGATTCCCTATAAACAATCGGTCTTCTCCATCAACAATGTTTTAGTCAAGGACACGGCTGCCGGCGGCAGGATGTTGTTGCGATTTCAAACACTAGGTGTCATTGTTACTCATTATTTCTTTGAGGTAGGAATAGTACATTTTAAACACTAACAGAATTGGTAACTTTTGCTTCCTCAAGCACATATGTAAAAGAAACAAGACAATTCGTCAAACTGCAACATTCTGCTTTGCAGTCAGGAAACACAGTCCATTCGGACTTAGTCAGGGCAGAAGGTAGGTACAACAACTCTTTTCTCATAAACAAACACACCAGGGGAGAGCGCGGACGCAGTCCCCCACTACCACAAATTATGCAGTCGAGATTCCCACATTTGGGGAATTCGCAAAGGTCAGGACAGCCAGAGTGCAATGGCTGAGCCTCGCTCTGGGAGATTCACCTTCCTGATCATGAAATCTCCCCTGCCAGGTAAGTATGACTAACAATGGGCCAAGACAAAGGCCCCACTCACGGGGGTTGGAAGCTGGCAACTGGTCTTCAATGACCATCGTCCATGTCCCCCACGTTGCCAACAGCAGTTGTGGAGTCGAGCCAAGAGCCATTGCCTTCTATGATAAGAGGAGGCTGAGCCCAAATGGGCCCTCTGCTCAGATAGCAGGCAAATATTCCACCCTAGTTTGTTGAACATGGTCATTCTTTCCTCTGACACACAGCGAATGACCAAAGTACCACACCATTCACTTTTATTCCCTAAAACCCATTGGTATACTGACATGAAACGTAAATAAAACAAAAAACTCAATCGGACAAGATTATCATAACCCCTCAGAGCCTACGCCAACACGGCAGATACACCAATGTATATCTTCTACCCCTAGGAGTCATGCACTTGAAATTTGGTGTGCTGCTGTGGGGGATCTCACACTCTGTTTTCATCATATCTGAAGTTGAAAAAATATGGAAACGCTTCACGATTGTCGCGTGTCATCCTTGCGCAGGGGCCATGCTAATCTTCTCTGTATCGTATCCAATTTTGCATATGTCGCTAGCTAGCTAACGACAATGTAAGGGTAGGGAGGGCCTGTGCTATCTACCCCTCTCTGCTGTGAGGCTACTGCAGACTGGTGCAACCCTGAACAGCCGCTGTTTCTGGCAGGCGGAGACGAACGTGGCACACACAAACGAAAGGTGCGTTTAGAAAATATGTTGCCTGCACTCTGCTTACCAGGAGCCTGAAACAATAGCTACACTAAAGGAGCAATGAGATAGAAATATATTGTGCTCAAAAGGGTTAGGGTTAGGGTTAGGGTTAGGGTTAGGGTTTTATAGCTGAAGCAGCCTCCCACTAGGGGAGACCGACTGCACTCTCCGCCCTGCCGTTCATCTGAGAGCCCAGGCCTTATATATACTCGGGTTCAGCTTTGTTATATAGGTAATAATCTTTTTGTTATTTACCCTCAGCGTCCCTTACTTTCAGTTAATTAGAATTATTTTCCCCTCTTTGGTTTTTTCGTTGCGCTTCGTACCTCTGGGCCGTTTCTTTGGTTTCCCCCAGGCATCTACATTCGTTCCTTTTGTTTCCTGTAGGTATTTTTCCTTTGACGACGTTTCGACATATTTTTGTCTTCTTCAGGTCATTTCCCTTCTGTAGCGTCTTAATTTAGATTAGGCACCCCCTGTTCTGTTCTGTTCTTCCTTATATGTGTTTCCCTCTGTCCTTCTCTTAGGTTTCTGGCTGTCCTTCTTTTAGGTTTGCTCCCTTTTATAAGTTTCCCTTCAACCATCTTCCTTCTTTTAGGTTTATAATTTAAATTCATTTTAGTTTTCCTTTTCTTAGGTTTATGCTCCATATTAGGGTTAGGGATGGGAGGGGGGAGGAGGGAGGGGGGTTAGGGTTAACATCGTAAGGGAGGGGAATTAGGGTTAAGGCCCAGGCTCCCAGACTAATAGGCAGGAGGACCTGGCAAGGTAGGGTTTTATAGCTGAAGCAGCCTCCCACTAGGGGAGACCGACTGCACTCTCCGCCCTGCCGTTCATCTGAGAGCCCAGGCCCTATATATACTCGGGTTCAGCTTTGTTATATAGGTAATAATCTTTTTGTTATTTACCCTCAGCGTCCCTTACTTTCAGTTAATTAGAATTATTTTCCCCTCTTTGGTTTTTTCGTTGCGCTTCGTACCTCTGGGCCGTTTCTTTGGTTTCCCCCAGGCATCTACATTCGTTCCTTTTGTTTCCTGTAGGTATTTTTCCTTTGACGACGTTTCGACATATTTTTGTCTTCTTCAGGTCATTTCCCTTCTGTAGCGTCTTAATTTAGATTAGGCACCCCCTGTTCTGTTCTGTTCTTCCTTATATGTGTTTCCCTCTGTCCTTCTCTTAGGTTTCTGGCTGTCCTTCTTTTAGGTTTGCTCCCTTTTATAAGTTTCCCTTCAACCATCTTCCTTCTTTTAGGTTTATAATTTAAATTCATTTTAGTTTTCCTTTTCTTAGGTTTATGCTCCATATTAGGGTTAGGGATGGGAGGGGGGAGGAGGGAGGGGGGTTAGGGTTAACATCGTAAGGGAGGGGAATTAGGGTTAAGGGTTAGGGTTAGGGTTAGGGTTAGGGTTAGGGTTAGGGTTAGGGTTAGGGTTAGGGTTAGGGTTAGGGTTAGGGTTAGGGTTAGGGTTAGGGTTAGGGTTAGGGTTAGGGTTAGGGTTAGGGTTAGGGTTAGGGTTAGGGTTAGGGTTAGGGTTAGGGTTAGGGTTAGGGTTAGGGTTAGGGTTAGGGTTAGGGTTAGGGTTAGGGTTAGGGTTAGGGTTAGGGTTAGGGTTAGGGTTAGGGTTAGGGTTAGGGTTAGGGTTAGGGTTAGGGTTAGGGTTAGGGTTAGGGTTAGGGTTAGGGTTAGGGTTAGGGTTAGGGTTAGGGTTAGGGTTAGGGTTAGGGTTAGGGTTAGGGTTAGGGTTAGGGTTAGGGTTAGGGTTAGGGTTAGGGTTAGGGTTAGGGTTAGGGTTAGGGTTAGGGTTAGGGTTAGGGTTAGGGTTAGGGTTAGGGTTAGGGTTAGGGTTAGGGTTAGGGTTAGGGTTAGGGTTAGGGTTAGGGTTAGGGTTAGGGTTAGGGTTAGGGTTAGGGTTAGGGTTAGGGTTAGGGTTAGGGTTAGGGTTAGGGTTAGGGTTAGGGTTAGGGTTAGGGTTAGGGTTAGGGTTAGGGTTAGGGTTAGGGTTAGGGTTAGGGTTAGGGTTAGGGTTAGGGTTAGGGTTAGGGTTAGGGTTAGGGTTAGGGTTAGGGTTAGGGTTAGGGTTAGGGTTAGGGTTAGGGTTAGGGTTAGGGTTAGGGTTAGGGTTAGGGTTAGGGTTAGGGTTAGGGTTAGGGTTAGGGTTAGGGTTAGGGTTAGGGTTAGGGTTAGGGTTAGGGTTAGGGTTAGGGTTAGGGTTAGGGTTAGGGTTAGGGTTAGGGTTAGGGTTAGGGTTAGGGTTAGGGTTAGGGTTAGGGTTAGGGTTAGGGTTAGGGTTAGGGTTAGGGTTAGGGTTAGGGTTAGGGTTAGGGTTAGGGTTAGGGTTAGGGTTAGGGTTAGGGTTAGGGTTAGGGTTAGGGTTAGGGTTAGGGTTAGGGTTAGGGTTAGGGTTAGGGTTAGGGTTAGGGTTAGGGTTAGGGTTAGGGTTAGGGTTAGGGTTAGGGTTAGGGTTAGGGTTAGGGTTAGGGTTAGGGTTAGGGTTAGGGTTAGGGTTAGGGTTAGGGTTAGGGTTAGGGTTAGGGTTAGGGTTAGGGTTAGGGTTAGGGTTAGGGTTAGGGTTAGGGTTAGGGTTAGGGTTAGGGTTAGGGTTAGGGTTAGGGTTAGGGTTAGGGTTAGGGTTAGGGTTAGGGTTAGGGTTAGGGTTAGGGTTAGGGTTAGGGTTAGGGTTAGGGTTAGGGTTAGGGTTAGGGTTAGGGTTAGGGTTAGGGTTAGGGTTAGGGTTAGGGTTAGGGTTAGGGTTAGGGTTAGGGTTAGGGTTAGGGTTAGGGTTAGGGTTAGGGTTAGGGTTAGGGTTAGGGTTAGGGTTAGGGTTAGGGTTAGGGTTAGGGTTAGGGTTAGGGTTAGGGTTAGGGTTAGGGTTAGGGTTAGGGTTAGGGTTAGGGTTAGGGTTAGGGTTAGGGTTAGGGTTAGGGTTAGGGTTAGGGTTAGGGTTAGGGTTAGGGTTAGGGTTAGGGTTAGGGTTAGGGTTAGGGTTAGGGTTAGGGTTAGGGTTAGGGTTAGGGTTAGGGTTAGGGTTAGGGTTAGGGTTAGGGTTAGGGTTAGGGTTAGGGTTAGGGTTAGGGTTAGGGTTAGGGTTAGGGTTAGGGTTAGGGTTAGGGTTAGGGTTAGGGTTAGGGTTAGGGTTAGGGTTAGGGTTAGGGTTAGGGTTAGGGTTAGGGTTAGGGTTAGGGTTAGGGTTAGGGTTAGGGTTAGGGTTAGGGTTAGGGTTAGGGTTAGGGTTAGGGTTAGGGTTAGGGTTAGGGTTAGGGTTAGGGTTAGGGTTAGGGTTAGGGTTAGGGTTAGGGTTAGGGTTAGGGTTAGGGTTAGGGTTAGGGTTAGGGTTAGGGTTAGGGTTAGGGTTAGGGTTAGGGTTAGGGTTAGGGTTAGGGTTAGGGTTAGGGTTAGGGTTAGGGTTAGGGTTAGGGTTAGGGTTAGGGTTAGGGTTAGGGTTAGGGTTAGGGTTAGGGTTAGGGTTAGGGTTAGGGTTAGGGTTAGGGTTAGGGTTAGGGTTAGGGTTAGGGTTAGGGTTAGGGTTAGGGTTAGGGTTAGGGTTAGGGTTAGGGTTAGGGTTAGGGTTAGGGTTAGGGTTAGGGTTAGGGTTAGGGTTAGGGTTAGGGTTAGGGTTAGGGTTAGGGTTAGGGTTAGGGTTAGGGTTAGGGTTAGGGTTAGGGTTAGGGTTAGGGTTAGGGTTAGGGTTAGGGTTAGGGTTAGGGTTAGGGTTAGGGTTAGGGTTAGGGTTAGGGTTAGGGTTAGGGTTAGGGTTAGGGTTAGGGTTAGGGTTAGGGTTAGGGTTAGGGTTAGGGTTAGGGTTAGGGTTAGGGTTAGGGTTAGGGTTAGGGTTAGGGTTAGGGTTAGGGTTAGGGTTAGGGTTAGGGTTAGGGTTAGGGTTAGGGTTAGGGTTAGGGTTAGGGTTAGGGTTAGGGTTAGGGTTAGGGTTAGGGTTAGGGTTAGGGTTAGGGTTAGGGTTAGGGTTAGGGTTAGGGTTAGGGTTAGGGTTAGGGTTAGGGTTAGGGTTAGGGTTAGGGTTAGGGTTAGGGTTAGGGTTAGGGTTAGGGTTAGGGTTAGGGTTAGGGTTAGGGTTAGGGTTAGGGTTAGGGTTAGGGTTAGGGTTAGGGTTAGGGTTAGGGTTAGGGTTAGGGTTAGGGTTAGGGTTAGGGTTAGGGTTAGGGTTAGGGTTAGGGTTAGGGTTAGGGTTAGGGTTAGGGTTAGGGTTAGGGTTAGGGTTAGGGTTAGGGTTAGGGTTAGGGTTAGGGTTAGGGTTAGGGTTAGGGTTAGGGTTAGGGTTAGGGTTAGGGTTAGGGTTAGGGTTAGGGTTAGGGTTAGGGTTAGGGTTAGGGTTAGGGTTAGGGTTAGGGTTAGGGTTAGGGTTAGGGTTAGGGTTAGGGTTAGGGTTAGGGTTAGGGTTAGGGTTAGGTTAGGGTTAGGGTTAGGGTTAGGGTTAGGGTTAGGGTTAGGGTTAGGGTTAGGGTTAGGGTTAGGGTTAGGGTTAGGGTTAGGTTAGGGTTAGGGTTAGGGTTAGGTTAGGGTTAGGGTTAGGGTTAGGGTTAGGGTTAGGGTTAGGGTTAGGGTTAGGGTTAGGGTTAGGGTTAGGGTTAGGGTTAGGTTAGGGTTAGGGTTAGGGTTAGGGTTAGGGTTAGGGTTAGGGTTAGGGTTAGGGTTAGGGTTAGGGTTAGGGTTAGGGTTAGGGTTAGGGTTAGGGTTAGGGTTAGGGTTAGGGTTAGGGTTAGGTTAGGGTTAGGGTTAGGTTAGGGTTAGGGTTAGGGTTAGGGTTAGGGTTAGGGTTAGGGTTAGGGTTAGGGTTAGGGTTAGGGTTAGGGTTAGGGTTAGGGTTAGGGTTAGGGTTAGGGTTAGGGTTAGGTTAGGGTTAGGGTTAGGGTTAGGGTTAGGGGTTAGGGTTAGGGTTAGGGTTAGGGTTAGGGTTAGGGTTAGGGTTAGGGTTAGGGTTAGGGTTAGGGTTAGGGTTAGGGTTAGGGTTAGGGTTAGGGTTAGGGTTAGA
>CM073130.1:58113938-58147358 GCA_037039145.1 Fundulus diaphanus | reverse complement strand
TCTAAACCCTAACCCTAACCCTAACCCTAACCCTAACCCTACCACCTAACCCTAACCCTAACCCTACCCCTAACCCTAACCCTAACCCACCTACCCTAACCCTAACCCTAACCCTAACCCTAACCCTAACCTAACCCTAACCCTAACCCTAACCCTAACCCTACCCAACCCCTAACCCCTAACCCTAACCCTAACCCTAAACCCTAAACCTAACCCAACCCTAACCCTAACCCTAACCCTAACCCTAACCCTAACCTAACCCTAACCCTAACCCTAACCCTAACCCTAACCCTAACCCTAACCCTAACCCTAACCCTAACCCTAACCCTAAACCCTAACCCTAACCCTAACCCTAACCCTAACCCTAACCCTAACCCTAACCCTAACCCTAACCCTAACCCTAACCCTAACCCTAACCCTAACCCTAACCCTAACCCTAACCCTAACCCTAACCCTAACCCTAACCCTAACCCTAACCCTAACCCTAACCCTAACCCTAACCCTAACCCTAACCCTAACCCTAACCCTAACCCTAACCCTAACCCTAACCCTAACCCTAACCCTAACCCTAACCCTAACCCTAACCCTAACCCTAACCCTAACCCTAACCCTAACCCTAACCCTAACCCTAACCCTAACCCTAACCCTAACCCTAACCCTAACCCTAACCCTAACCCTAACCCTAACCCTAACCCTAACCCTAACCCTAACCCTAACCCTAACCCTAACCCTAACCCTAACCCTAACCCTAACCCTAACCCTAACCCTAACCCTAACCCTAACCCTAACCCTAACCCTAACCCTAACCCTAACCCTAACCCTAACCCTAACCCTAACCCTAACCCTAACCCTAACCCTAACCCTAACCCTAACCCTAACCCTAACCCTAACCCTAACCCTAACCCTAACCCTAACCCTAACCCTAACCCTAACCCTAACCCTAACCCTAACCCTAACCCTAACCCTAACCCTAACCCTAACCCTAACCCTAACCCTAACCCTAACCCTAACCCTAACCCTAACCCTAACCCTAACCCTAACCCTAACCCTAACCCTAACCCTAACCCTAACCCTAACCCTAACCCTAACCCTAACCCTAACCCTAACCCTAACCCTAACCCTAACCCTAACCCTAACCCTAACCCTAACCCTAACCCTAACCCTAACCCTAACCCTAACCCTAACCCTAACCCTAACCCTAACCCTAACCCTAACCCTAACCCTAACCCTAACCCTAACCCTAACCCTAACCCTAACCCTAACCCTAACCCTAACCCTAACCCTAACCCTAACCCTAACCCTAACCCTAACCCTAACCCTAACCCTAACCCTAACCCTAACCCTAACCCTAACCCTAACCCTAACCCTAACCCTAACCCTAACCCTAACCCTAACCCTAACCCTAACCCTAACCCTAACCCTAACCCTAACCCTAACCCTAACCCTAACCCTAACCCTAACCCTAACCCTAACCCTAACCCTAACCCTAACCCTAACCCTAACCCTAACCCTAACCCTAACCCTAACCCTAACCCTAACCCTAACCCTAACCCTAACCCTAACCCTAACCCTAACCCTAACCCTAACCCTAACCCTAACCCTAACCCTAACCCTAACCCTAACCCTAACCCTAACCCTAACCCTAACCCTAACCCTAACCCTAACCCTAACCCTAACCCTAACCCTAACCCTAACCCTAACCCTAACCCTAACCCTAACCCTAACCCTAACCCTAACCCTAACCCTAACCCTAACCCTAACCCTAACCCTAACCCTAACCCTAACCCTAACCCTAACCCTAACCCTAACCCTAACCCTAACCCTAACCCTAACCCTAACCCTAACCCTAACCCTAACCCTAACCCTAACCCTAACCCTAACCCTAACCCTAACCCTAACCCTAACCCTAACCCTAACCCTAACCCTAACCCTAACCCTAACCCTAACCCTAACCCTAACCCTAACCCTAACCCTAACCCTAACCCTAACCCTAACCCTAACCCTAACCCTAACCCTAACCCTAACCCTAACCCTAACCCTAACCCTAACCCTAACCCTAACCCTAACCCTAACCCTAACCCTAACCCTAACCCTAACCCTAACCCTAACCCTAACCCTAACCCTAACCCTAACCCTAACCCTAACCCTAACCCTAACCCTAACCCTAACCCTAACCCTAACCCTAACCCTAACCCTAACCCTAACCCTAACCCTAACCCTAACCCTAACCCTAACCCTAACCCTAACCCTAACCCTAACCCTAACCCTAACCCTAACCCTAACCCTAACCCTAACCCTAACCCTAACCCTAACCCTAACCCTAACCCTAACCCTAACCCTAACCCTAACCCTAACCCTAACCCTAACCCTAACCCTAACCCTAACCCTAACCCTAACCCTAACCCTAACCCTAACCCTAACCCTAACCCTAACCCTAACCCTAACCCTAACCCTAACCCTAACCCTAACCCTAACCCTAACCCTAACCCTAACCCTAACCCTAACCCTAACCCTAACCCTAACCCTAACCCTAACCCTAACCCTAACCCTAACCCTAACCCTAACCCTAACCCTAACCCTAACCCTAACCCTAACCCTAACCCTAACCCTAACCCTAACCCTAACCCTAACCCTAACCCTAACCCTAACCCTAACCCTAACCCTAACCCTAACCCTAACCCTAACCCTAACCCTAACCCTAACCCTAACCCTAACCCTAACCCTAACCCTAACCCTAACCCTAACCCTAACCCTAACCCTAACCCTAACCCTAACCCTAACCCTAACCCTAACCCTAACCCTAACCCTAACCCTAACCCTAACCCTAACCCTAACCCTAACCCTAACCCTAACCCTAACCCTAACCCTAACCCTAACCCTAACCCTAACCCTAACCCTAACCCTAACCCTAACCCTAACCCTAACCCTAACCCTAACCCTAACCCTAACCCTAACCCTAACCCTAACCCTAACCCTAACCCTAACCCTAACCCTAACCCTAACCCTAACCCTAACCCTAACCCTAACCCTAACCCTAACCCTAACCCTAACCCTAACCCTAACCCTAACCCTAACCCTAACCCTAACCCTAACCCTAACCCTAACCCTAACCCTAACCCTAACCCTAACCCTAACCCTAACCCTAACCCTAACCCTAACCCTAACCCTAACCCTAACCCTAACCCTAACCCTAACCCTAACCCTAACCCTAACCCTAACCCTAACCCTAACCCTAACCCTAACCCTAACCCTAACCCTAACCCTAACCCTAACCCTAACCCTAACCCTAACCCTAACCCTAACCCTAACCCTAACCCTAACCCTAACCCTAACCCTAACCCTAACCCTAACCCTAACCCTAACCCTAACCCTAACCCTAACCCTAACCCTAACCCTAACCCTAACCCTAACCCTAACCCTAACCCTAACCCTAACCCTAACCCTAACCCTAACCCTAACCCTAACCCTAACCCTAACCCTAACCCTAACCCTAACCCTAACCCTAACCCTAACCCTAACCCTAACCCTAACCCTAACCCTAACCCTAACCCTAACCCTAACCCTAACCCTAACCCTAACCCTAACCCTAACCCTAACCCTAACCCTAACCCTAACCCTAACCCTAACCCTAACCCTAACCCTAACCCTAACCCTAACCCTAACCCTAACCCTAACCCTAACCCTAACCCTAACCCTAACCCTAACCCTAACCCTAACCCTAACCCTAACCCTAACCCTAACCCTAACCCTAACCCTAACCCTAACCCTAACCCTAACCCTAACCCTAACCCTAACCCTAACCCTAACCCTAACCCTAACCCTAACCCTAACCCTAACCCTAACCCTAACCCTAACCCTAACCCTAACCCTAACCCTAACCCTAACCCTAACCCTAACCCTAACCCTAACCCTAACCCTAACCCTAACCCTAACCCTAACCCTAACCCTAACCCTAACCCTAACCCTAACCCTAACCCTAACCCTAACCCTAACCCTAACCCTAACCCTAACCCTAACCCTAACCCTAACCCTAACCCTAACCCTAACCCTAACCCTAACCCTAACCCTAACCCTAACCCTAACCCTAACCCTAACCCTAACCCTAACCCTAACCCTAACCCTAACCCTAACCCTAACCCTAACCCTAACCCTAACCCTAACCCTAACCCTAACCCTAACCCTAACCCTAACCCTAACCCTAACCCTAACCCTAACCCTAACCCTAACCCTAACCCTAACCCTAACCCTAACCCTAACCCTAACCCTAACCCTAACCCTAACCCTAACCCTAACCCTAACCCTAACCCTAACCCTAACCCTAACCCTAACCCTAACCCTAACCCTAACCCTAACCCTAACCCTAACCCTAACCCTAACCCTAACCCTAACCCTAACCCTAACCCCTAACCCTATTCCTCTCCCCGACGATGTCTAACCCTAACCCTAACCCCCCTCCCTCCTCCCCCCTCCCATCCCTAACCCTAATATGGAGCACAAACCTAAAAGAAGGAAAACTAAAATGAATTTAAATTATAAACCTAAAAGAAGGAAGATGGTTGAAGGGAAACTTATAAAAGGGAGCAAACCTAAAAGAAGGACAGCCAGAAACCTAAGAGAAGGACAGAGGGAAACACATATAAGGAAGAACAGAAAAGAATAGGGGGTGCCTAAAACTAAATTAAGTCGCTAAAGAAAGGGAAAAAGGACCTGAAGAAGAGTAAAAAAACTCGAAACGTCGTCAAAGAAAAATACCAGAGGGAAACAAAAGTAACGAACTCTGATGCCTAGATGGAAACGAAACGAAACGAATCTAGAGGTACGAGCGCAACGAAAAATACAAAACAGAGGGGAAACAGAAACCTAAGTGAAGGAAAGCAACCTAAGAAAGAGTGCACATAAACCAAATTAGGAACAAAACCAATTAGAAGGAAGTAAGGGACGCTGAGGGTAAATGAACAATATTTTATTACCTATATAACAAAGGCGAACCCGAGTGTATATAAGGGCCTGGGCTCTCAGATGAACGGCAGGGCGGAGAGTGCAGTCGGTCTCCCCTAGTGGGAGGCTGCTTCAGCTATAAAAACCTAACCCTACCCACCCTCCCCCCTCCCCACTCTCTAACCCTAAACCTAACCCCAATCCCAACCCTAATTTGGTTAATATTGATAGCATGTACGCACATCATTGGCAGAAGGAATATATAACTAACCTAATATTGATAGCATGTACGCACATCATTGGCAGAAGGAATATATAACTAACCTAATATTGTAGAATGGAAGCTAATATCGGCAGAAGGAATATATAAAACCGAAAGAACGGAACAGAACAGGGGGTGCCTAAACTAAATTAAGCCATAAATTAACAGGTAGGGTAAAGAAAAGGTAAGAAAAAGGTAAGGTAAAGAAAATGAGAAGGGAAAATATATAAACAAAAGACCTGAAGAAGAGCGAACAGAACTCGAAACGTCGTCTAAGGGGAAACAAGGGAAACAAAGGAGCATGCAAAACTAATTTGAACCTAATTAACGGAAAGAGGAAAAGCAAAAGGACTATAAATTATCTAGGGCGAAAGGACCTATATAAGAGCCGAGCCCACTGATGAACAGCAGGATGGCCCGTGCCTTCAGTCTCCCTTAGGGGAGACTGTCTCAGATAATCCTACCCACCCTCCCCCCTCCCCACTCTCTAACCCTAAACCTAACCCCAATCCCAACCCTAATTTGGTTAATATTGATAGCATGTACGCACATCATTGGCAGAAGGAATATATAACTAACCTAATATTGATAGCATGTACGCACATCATTGGCAGAAGGAATATATAACTAACCTAATATTGTAGAATGGAAGCTAATATCGGCAGAAGGAATATATAAAACCGAAAGAACGGAACAGAACAGGGGGTGCCTAAACTAAATTAAGCCATAAATTAACAGGTAGGGTAAAGAAAAGGTAAGAAAAAGGTAAGGTAAAGAAAATGAGAAGGGAAAATATATAAACAAAAGACCTGAAGAAGAGCGAACAGAACTCGAAACGTCGTCTAAGGGGAAACAAGGGAAACAAAGGAGCATGCAAAACTAATTTGAACCTAATTAACGGAAAGAGGAAAAGCAAAAGGACTATAAATTATCTAGGGCGAAAGGACCTATATAAGAGCCGAGCCCACTGATGAACAGCAGGATGGCCCGTGCCTTCAGTCTCCCTTAGGGGAGACTGTCTCAGCGCTCAACCCTACCTTGCCAGTGCCTCCTGTCCTATTAGTCAGTGGGCTCTGGTTAACCCTAATCCTCATCCCTGGCGACTGCCTACCCACCCTCCCCCCTCCCCACTCTCTAACCCTAAACCTAACCCCAATCCCAACCCTAATTTGGTTAATATTGATAGCATGTACGCACATCATTGGCAGAAGGAATATATAACTAACCTAATATTGATAGCATGTACGCACATCATTGGCAGAAGGAATATATAACTAACCTAATATTGTAGAATGGAAGCTAATATCGGCAGAAGGAATATATAAAACCGAAAGAACGGAACAGAACAGGGGGTGCCTAAACTAAATTAAGCCATAAATTAACAGGTAGGGTAAAGAAAAGGTAAGAAAAAGGTAAGGTAAAGAAAATGAGAAGGGAAAATATATAAACAAAAGACCTGAAGAAGAGCGAACAGAACTCGAAACGTCGTCTAAGGGGAAACAAGGGAAACAAAGGAGCATGCAAAACTAATTTGAACCTAATTAACGGAAAGAGGAAAAGCAAAAGGACTATAAATTATCTAGGGCGAAAGGACCTATATAAGAGCCGAGCCCACTGATGAACAGCAGGATGGCCCGTGCCTTCAGTCTCCCTTAGGGGAGACTGTCTCAGCGCTCAACCCTACCTTGCCAGTGCCTCCTGTCCTATTAGTCAGTGGGCTCTGGTTAACCCTAATCCTCATCCCTGGCGACTGCCTACCCACCCTCCCCCCTCCCCACTCTCTAACCCTAAACCTAACCCCAATCCCAACCCTAATTTGGTTAATATTGATAGCATGTACGCACATCATTGGCAGAAGGAATATATAACTAACCTAATATTGATAGCATGTACGCACATCATTGGCAGAAGGAATATATAACTAACCTAATATTGTAGAATGGAAGCTAATATCGGCAGAAGGAATATATAAAACCGAAAGAACGGAACAGAACAGGGGGTGCCTAAACTAAATTAAGCCATAAATTAACAGGTAGGGTAAAGAAAAGGTAAGAAAAAGGTAAGGTAAAGAAAATGAGAAGGGAAAATATATAAACAAAAGACCTGAAGAAGAGCGAACAGAACTCGAAACGTCGTCTAAGGGGAAACAAGGGAAACAAAGGAGCATGCAAAACTAATTTGAACCTAATTAACGGAAAGAGGAAAAGCAAAAGGACTATAAATTATCTAGGGCGAAAGGACCTATATAAGAGCCGAGCCCACTGATGAACAGCAGGATGGCCCGTGCCTTCAGTCTCCCTTAGGGGAGACTGTCTCAGCGCTCAAACCTAACCCTAACCCTAACCCTAACGTCGTCAAAGAAAAATACCAGAGGGAAACAAAAGTAACGAACTCTGATGCCTAGATGGAAACGAAACGAAACGAATCTAGAGGTACGAGCGCAACGAAAAATACAAAACAGAGGGGAAACAGAAACCTAAGTGAAGGAAAGCAACCTAAGAAAGAGTGCACATAAACCAAATTAGGAACAAAACCAATTAGAAGGAAGTAAGGGACGCTGAGGGTAAATGAACAATATTTTATTACCTATATAACAAAGGCGAACCCGAGTGTATATAAGGGCCTGGGCTCTCAGATGAACGGCAGGGCGGAGAGTGCAGTCGGTCTCCCCTAGTGGGAGGCTGCTTCAGCTATATAACCCTAACCCTAACCCTAACCCTAACCCTAACCCTAACCCTAACCCTAACCCTAACCCAAGTATATATAAAGGCCTGGGCTCTCAGATGAACGGCAGGGCGGAGAGTGCAGTCGGTCTCCCCTAGTGGGAGGCTGCTTCAGCTATAAAACCCTAACCCTAACCCTAACCCTAACCCTAACCCTAACCCTATTCATTCTTGCTTGGTCAGTCGCATGAGACACATCTCCACACAGAGCTCCTATTAAAAACCACAATTTATTTCTTTGTGCTCCAACTGCCTGAAGAAGGTCCGTCTTGGACCGAAACGTCGCGGCGGAGCACTTTTTCTTGTTTTCATTATTAAAATAATTAAAAAATTAAAAAAAATATTTAAAAAATTTAAAAAACATTAAAAAATTTGAATTTACAAAAAACACAAAAAAAGTTATTTTGAGGAGTTTTATTTTGATTTTTTGATTTTTTTCATTTGTTTCATTGTTTTAGAATAACCAAGCCTACCCGGATAAATCAGCCACAATATGGCTTTTCGCGGTGGATCCGGCTGGACCACCGTCCATTATGGGAGGAATTCCTCCCGACAAAAATTTGGGGGACGGGAGCGTCAGCCCTATGGGAGGATGGACAGTGCCCCTCCTGTCTCCAACTGGAGACAGGCTCAGTCTCCACACCCTAACCCTAACCCTAACCCTAACCCTTTTGGCCCTCTGACCTCTGACCTCTGACCCCAATCCTGACCCTAACCCCAACCCCAACCCTAACCCTAACCCTAACCCTAACCCTAACCCAGGTCTAGCCCTTAACCTAACCTAACTCCAGGTCTAGCCCTTAACCTAACATAATTCCAAGTCTAGCCCTTATCCTAACCTAATTCCAAATCTAGCCCTTATCCTAACCTAATTCCAGGTCTAGCCCCCTAACCTAATCCCAAATCAAGCTCTAAATTTAACCCAATTCAGACCCACAAACCGACAATCCCCAATTGCTACCCACAAACACACGGTCCCCACTTTTAATTCACAAACACACGGTCCCCAATTTTAATTCACAAACACACGGTCCCCACTTTTAATTCACAAACACACGGTCCCCACTTTTAATTCACAAACACACGGTCCCCAATTTTAATTCACAAACACACGGTCCCCAATTTTAATTCACAAACACACGGTCCCCAATTTGCTCTGCAAAGTTATTCTCCCTGCAACAGAGGTATCAACTCAATAACATTAATTTTAATATTCCTCTCCAAAGTTAATCTCCCTGGAACAGAGGTATCAATCCAAGGACACTAATTTTAATATTCCTCTCCAAAGTTAATCTCCCTGGAACAGAGGAATTCATTCTAAAACACTAAAGTTTACCAATATAGAAAGACCTTTCCAAAGCTAAATCTCACTGGAATACCATTATTTAATTTAATTAAACCTATTATTCCAAAAATCTATATTTTCTCTCTCTCCCTCTCTCTCTCTCTCTCTCTCTCTCTCTCTCTCTCTCTCTCTCTCTCTCTCTCTCTCTCTACACTCCTACTTGGGCAGACAATGGAGTTGAGCTTACGAAGTGACAAGCGTCGGCCCGTGCCTTGCCTTTGACTTCCTACACCAAACTTTTTCGGTCAAACGACTGATTTAGGGGAAGCTCATCGAGACATTTAACCCTAACCTAACCCGGTGAAAAAGAAACGTCCGCTGTGCTGTGCTGTTTGTTGGCTCCGGGGAAAAAGCACGTTACCTCTGCTCTTCTCAGCTCCGTGGTCAGTGGGTCAATGCCAAGTCCGCTCCGCTCCTCCTGTGGTACAGGGGAACGGAAGTGGCCGAAGTACGAAACAGGTATCCGACTGGACAAGCATGTCTGTTCGGATACGTAGGATGGAAACGGGCAGCAGCCCCCCGTGACCCCGGTGGTACAGTGGTTAGTCATCCTGCCTGCGATGCGGGAGAGCTGGGATCAAATCCGGCGGCGGACAACACTTATTCTTTTTTTCATCACAACATATAAGGACCGTGAGCGACAGCTTCGACATGGTTCCCGTAGCCTAGTGGTCTGTGCCCCGGCGTGTTTGCCAAGCGACCGGGGTACGAGTCTCGGTTGCCGGAACCTTTTTTTTTTTTTTTTTATTAATTACTAGTTATTTTTGGACTTATTTAAGTATTTAACCCTCCGGGGAAACAAGGGGGAGATGTGGCTTGTTTAGCCACGAACGGAGCTCCCAAAAACCGCAGGTGAAGCGTAATCGTGCGTCACACGGAAAGTCCAACTTTTAACCAATATGAGCACGTACATATGTGTGGCTCCTGTGGCCGTGTGGTTAAGGTCCCCGCTGTTGTACAGCAGTTTAACGGTGCGATTCCTTGAGTACTATCCAGCTGGGAAGCAGGGAGAGACAGGGCGATGCAGGGCAGAATAAACATGACTTTACAGCGGGCAACCTGAAAGACCACTAGACTACTGGAACCACTTTTATTTCAAATTAACACAAATACCATGCATTTTTGCCCTCATGTGACATATTAATCCCTACTGGACAACCACTGACCCTAACCAAACACAATACAAATTACCAAAAATAAAAAACACATACATCTAACAACTTTATTTATCATTGTGCTCCCTCATGGTCGGATATTCTAACCATGGATCATCCAGGGAACATGGAGAACTAGGGGCAGTGGGAACCATGGAGAACCAGGGGCTGGGGGCCCATGGAAGACTACAGGGTGTTATGCTACCCCCATGATGGTCATACAGCACCATTGTGTACAATAGGCTGCATTTTACATTGGACAGTAGGCGGCAATTTACATTGCAGGTCAATTCCACCATGAAAAGCAATACATTCCACATGTGATTGCTAGGGTTTTTGCTGGCTCAATCTGGGACCATGGAGAACCAGGGGGGAACCACGGAAGTCAGCACCACAAGCCCGCAACAACCTCCCTGGAGCTAACCCCCCTGGTTCCAGCAGAACCTCCAGGGTCCTGGAACAGACTCTGGGTCCTGGAGGAACCTCCAGGGTCCTGGAGGAACCAGGGGGGAACCACGGAGGTTATGTAGCTGGGAATGGTGAACCCTAGCCCTGCCTGGAGGTGGGCTGAGCAGACCCTTTGACCTATGACCTTTGACCTCCAGAGAACCACAGGGTACAATGCTACCCCATGATGGTCATACAGAACCATTGTGTACAATAGGCTGCATTTTATATTGGACAGTAGGTGGCAATTTACATTGCAGGTCAATTCCACCATGAAAAGCAATACATTCCACATGTGACTGCTAGGGTTTTTGCTGGCTCAATCTGGGACCATGGAGAACCAGGGGGGAACCACAGAGGTCAGGTACCCAGCAACGAAGCACCACAAGCCCGCAGCAACCTCCCTGGAGCTAACCCCCCTGGTTCCAGCAGAACCTCCAGGGTCCTGGAACAGACTCTGGGTCCTGGAGGAACCTCCAGGGTCCTGGAGGAACCAGGGGGGAACCACGGAGGTCAGGTACCCAGCCACAAAGCACCACAAGCCCGCAACAACCTCCCTGGAGCTAACCCCCCTGGTTCCAGCAGAACCTCCAGGGTCCTGGAACAGACTCTGGGTCCTGGAGGCACCTCCAGGGTCCTGGAGGAACCAGGGGGAACGTCCCGCCACACACACACACACACACACACACTCAAACACACTCATACACTGGACCACATGTACCAAAGCACTTGATCTAACCCAATAACACACGTTTTATAACCGCATGACACACACTACACCCTCCTGGACACACACACACTCTCACACACACATACTGCACCACCAGTACCAACCCTAACCCAATAGAACCCATTTGATAGCCTCCTGTCACCCATTGAACCCTTGCGACATTCTCAAAAATGTAAGGTAAGGCTGCCATCCAGTGGCCAATGCTCTGTATTGCATCTGCTCCCTAAGGACTTCAATGAGCCCTAGCGGCCAATTCAAACTAATAGCCAAATGGCTCTGCAAGCGTTCCCTGAATTTAGGGAGCAGTATCCGCCATGGCTCCGTAATATACACGGGACACTAGGGACAGGGGGGATGATTCTTCTAACCCTAACCCTACCCCTACCCCTAACCCCCTCTTGCTCCCTGGAAGTTACCCAGCCGGGCTTGAGGTCCACTTCCCGGATTCTGGTGGTCCCGCTTCAAGTCTGGTCAATCCATCTGTCACTCAACCCAGCGGAGGCTCGCTCCGGATCCCTCGTCAGCCGCTGCTGCCGCCCTCCAGCCTCTAGCCGCCTATTCCATCTCGAGCAGGCTCACAGGGTTCCCTTGGCACTCCTTTCCCCCAGGTTAGGTCTGCCCTGGCTAATGGTAAGCAGACCACGTTCTGACCTATTTGAGGGTTCTAGCCATCAATCTAATTATCCCGTCCTCTTGCAGTCCCTCCCGCTTTGACGTTCAGACCTCTCTGCGAAGATTCCTTGTTTCGCTCTTGTAATTTGCACATCTCTCAAATAAATTACTTAAAACCATCTTTTGTCGCCTGTTCGTATCTGCATGTGGGCAAAACATCTGAAATCCATGACACGTGTCACCCTCTATTGCGAACGCAGGAGGGTCGCCTCACCAAAATATACCTGCAACACCACAAAATGATCACGCCCTAGTAAACATATATTCATCTGTGCATAAGTCAGGATCTCCAGTTGCTTCAGTTGCAACACATCAGAATAATGCAGGCCCAATTAACTCAGATGCCCCTGTAAATGCGGAGAATCTGGCACCTAAGCATTGCAGTACCACAAAGAAAATGTTAGGATATCAACGAGGTCAAGTGGAACGAACTGTTTATCCCGGGACTGTCTGCCACACTTGGATAACACCGGACAACGAGGAAGGGACTCATCTGTCTGATAGCGTCCCGGAGTTGACACCGTTTATCTACTGATGACGCAGTTTGGATATGTACGGCCTTTTATGGGTGTTAACCTAAACTCCTTTATAATGTATGTGTGATGAGAAATCGGGGCTGCCTGCCGATCAGGAGCCCATCAGCGCTGGTGTGACTGTAACTGTTTCTCTGTCTTTACGTAGATAAAATATAACTAAAAGTATACTTGTCTGTTTTATGCATCCAACATTCAAGGTAATAAGTAAGTGGGGGTCGCCTGACTGGGTAAAAAGAGCTGGGTCCACCGAGGGTGTTTCACCGTGGCACGGTGAAAACAATAACAAAATGGTGTTTCCGCCCGGACCCAAAGGACGACGTACCACCTTCCGTTTTTCCGGTCAGGACGTCATTCCGGAAGGAAAACACACAACGTGCGGCCGCACAAAAGGTAAAGAGATTTCATTTATCTCTTAGTGTCTTTTCCTTCCTGGAAGGGCCGATCTTTTTGCATTCCTAAAGGCAGAGAAACGTTTAAGGATAATTGTTTGCAAACGTGTCGGTAAAAACTTGGGATTCGCGTGCAGGTCGCAGCGGTGAAAGTCCGGTCGGTAAAAGACTTGGGATTTGCGTGCAGGTCACAGCGGTGAAAGTCCGGGAGATCCTGGCCAGGTCTCTGAAAATACTGTGAACCTTGAGAACATTGGGTCTTACTAACAAGCACGCCATTACGCGTGGCTTCTGAAACATCGTGTAAGCCTAGAAATGCGGGTTTAGAGCCCCTTATTTTTCGCGGGGACGAACATAAAATCGTTCATCTTCACGGAAATATAAAAGATGCCTTTTCGAAAAACGGGCGCGTATGAGTTGGCTTAGGTTTAAGAGTTGCAAGCCATTGGATTTTTGGGTCCTCTTAAAGAACTTTAAGAGTTGCTAAACCAAATATATCTGAAAAAGATAAGTAAAAGAGTACGTACAGAGTTAACTAAAGCTTGGCCATAAAGGGTGTGTTTTCGTGAGACACGCTACAGGACAGGACACTGTCCCAGCAGGTTGGCCAAGACGTGTAAGTGCTGGAATGGCTGAGAATCAGGTAGAAAATGAGCTCCGGGGATGTTCTTTAAGAACACTGCTGGAGACAGGAAAAGGGAGCATAATGGCAAGCTTCCCACACAAAGATGCTGAACATCATCTGAAACAATTCGAGGAGGGGTGCGAAAAGATGAGGGGCGACGGGGTTTTTGGTGACTATCAGAGGGGCCCCCACCAGAAACTCTGACGCGAACTCACTATTTAAATATTTTAAAAAGCAAGTTAGCCCAGGCACAAGAAAAAAACGGCTGGTGCTGGTGAGTTTGCTCGGGAAAAATGCCAAAAAGAGGAAATCAAAATAGCAGGCTTGATAAAACTAACCGAACTTTATTTCAGCATATGCTTCTCAGGCCTCGACAAACAACAACAAGAGAGCGAAAGTCTGCAGGGGGTAAGTGAATCATCTTCTTTCGAACAAGAAGGTAAGTACACAACTCCTCCAGTTATTCCGGACAGGTCTGCTTTTGGTGCAGCCGCTGTTATGCAAAACAATCTGTGTGGTGATACTATAGAACTGTTATCCAAGGCCAGGAATGTGGTGACTTCATCAGACCCTTCGGTGGAGGTGCCTGGTATGGAGTTATGTGCTGGGACACATGGCACACCGTGGAAGCTAAGGTCATCCCGCCTCCGGCGTCGGCCCAGCTGGCAGAAATAATCGCTGTGATCCGCGCTTGAGAACTGCATGAAGGTAAAAAATTAAACATCTACACTGATTCGGCCTACGCAGTTAGAACAGTCCATGTCGACCTAAAACACTGGTTAAGAACGGATTTTTAACCACAGCCGGAAAACCTGTCAAACACATTAATCACATGTTGCGCTTGAAAGAAGCCTTGACAAAACCTGAATGCGTGGCGGTCATTAAATGCGCGGGTCATCAATCTGGGGCCTCTGAAATAGTGATGGGGAACAACGCTGCTGATTCGGCCGCAAAAACAGTGGCTGATTATAAGAGAACTGTAAAGGACAACAGCACAGATGTTTCAGTCCCCTGTTGTTGCATGGGACACGGGGCTGGTGGAGGTCATTGACATGCAAAAAGCTGCAGCACCTCAGGAAAAGCAGGCATGGCTTGAAAAAGGGGCAAAACAGGACAAACAGACGGGTGTATGGAGGTCACATAATGGGAGACTTCTGGCCTCCTCGGCACTTCTGTTGCTTCTTTGTGAAGAAGCACACCACAGGGGTCACCAGTCCAGTGAAAAACTGCAAAGGCTAATTAGCCAAAAGTGGTGGCACCCTTTCCTCAAGGATGTTTGTAAATATTTTGTAAGTAATTGCTCCATTTGCTGCCATTACAACCCAAAGCGAACATTGAGAGTCGGAATGGGAGCATTTCCTGTTCCCAGCAAACCTTGGCAGGAGGTTGTTATTGATTTTGTGGACATGGGAAAAGACAAAAGGGTGAAAGGATGTAGATATTTCCTTGCTTGTGTTGATACTTTCACCAGGTGGGTTGAAGCCACGCCCACCAAAACAGAATCTGCACGAGAGGTCATTAATTGGCTAATTAATGACCTGATCCCACGTTATGGTGTTCCACTCAGCATCCGTTCAGATAACGGAACACACTTCACCTCGGACTCCTTAAAACAAGTGGAGGAGTACTTTGGGATCAAACAGAAGTTTGGCTCAGCATATAAAGTTTGTGCTGATACTGGAATGACATGGCTGACTGCGCTGCCCTTGGTGAGGTTCTCAATTAGATCATCACCCACTGATCGCATGGGGCTGTCTCCCCATGAACTTTTGACAGGAAGGATAATGCCCTGTCCTTTCACTTCCTCTCTCCAATAGGGCCAGTCTAGATCTACAACAAGAGGAGCTAACGCATTATGTCCAACAATTGCAGTCTGCTGTGAAGTTTTTGTCTCACAACACACAGGAAGCCCTGACTGGAGAACCAAAGGGAGAGACTCCGGAGCAGATTGCCCCTGGGGAGTGGATATACAGAAAAGTGTTCCACAGAACTTGGAAAGACCCCAGGTGGATTGGACCCTTTAAGGTGGTAAGCTCAACCACTTACAGTTTGAAGGTTTGGCTCGACGAAGCTGAAACCAAGGTGAGCAGATCTTGGCATAAATCACACTGTAGAAAGGGCACACCTTCCACAGAGAGGAACCTCAGAGACATCAGAAAGCATCTGAGGGATATTGGAGAAAACATTGAGGAGTAAGAATGTTGCTGTGCTGCAGCAAAACAATGAGGGGAGGACGGTCCAGTTTGATTTCATTTTTCTTTGTTTCTGGTTTGATTCAGGCTGAACAGATTCATTTTGATAACACAACCTCCCGCATGAATAATTCTGGACCGGTTGTGTTCAGGGCCAAGCGCGATGCGCCTGCTTGGAAAATATTGTCAGATCCCTGCATTACATATTACGGGGGCTTAGAGGTAAACTATACTCTGGGTAGCTCAGTAACTTTCCAATTCGATCTCTGTAATGTCATTGACTGTGGGGAGGACCCTGCATCCTGGAGGCGTTATGACGTTTACATGTGTCACTTCCTGTATGGCGCTCCTGTTGGGGGCACATGGTGTCCCCGATGGAGTTATGTGGGCTGGAACACTGGCCCAGGGGGGTATGTAGCACCACAATCAGGTGACTTGAAGGAACTACAGGAGAAGAAAATTGGGCTAATGAGGGGGCAACAGACCACGACCTCCATGGGGATGGAAGATATGGGGTTTGACCCATTGCTACTCAGTGTGACGGACCCTTTATGTGCTGCTGAACACGCGCGAATACAGGGCGAAAAGGGCCCCAGATGTAATCTGCATTCTAAAGAAACGAATCTTTCTTTACCTGCAACAAAACAAAGTGTGCAACTGCCATTGTTTCAGACTCACGGTGCTACAGGACAGGTGCATGCAGTGGCTTACAGCCCCCTATCATGTGCTGACAGTGTCCAGCTGAGGAACATGCTCCCTGACCCAAGAGAAGGGGCGCACCGTTGGATGAAAGTATTCTTGAAGATTTTGTGCGGGTATGTATTGGCTATTGGTGATGTGAGGACTGGCTTATCAGAATACCTGGAACCACATGAGGTACATGTGGTTGAAGTTTCTGCTGGAACTGACGAACTAGGAGCAGCTGCTCCTTTGGCCTCGGTGGCACGGCAACTTTGGAGCACACTGAGGACGTTTTATCCGGTAAGTATGGATTCTGGCCTTTTAAATGACACTACACGTTGTGCAGGGGAGACGACTTCAGCATATGTGGACAGAATGTTGAAAGTATGGGAAGACCAGACGGGCTCTTGCCCGTTATCAGTCACGCTGCAGCAACTCTTTAAACAGGCAATGTTAAAGGGCCAAACAGAGGATGTTAAGGAGAAAATGGACAGAATGGTTGCGAGTTATGATATGCCTTTAGATCAGTGGATGGCTGCTTTGGTGCATCAGCTGGATAGGGGTGAAAAGAATATGAAACAGATAAGCAGTGATTCACAGAAGTTAGAACAACAACTCTTAGCTGAACAGCTAAAAAAGCTGACAGACAAACAAAGTAAAAGGAGGAAGAAGAAGAATGTTACAAAAGCTCAGATGGTTATTGCCCCGACACCTGTGTTTGGTATAAAAACCAGTTTGTGGGGTCCCTCCCTCCAGATGTCCCATTTCAGATGTATCAGGGACCTCCATGGGGACAAATTCCCAGTAGAGGTACACCGCAGTACAGAGATCATAGAAAGGGACCAACCAAAGATTATGATGTGCCCTAGTGCTGGGCGCATTTTAGAAGAGGCTGCCATAACCGTCGCTAGGATCTGACCAGCCCTTCCTCCCTGTCAGAAAAAGCAGGCCTGCACGTGTTTGTCTGTCTGAATGTCATCGTTTGTATGTAACTGTATGTATTTGTGTATCGTATGTACAGTTGTGGTCAAAAGTGTACATACACTTGTAAAAAAATCATAATGTTATGGCTGTCTTGAGTCTTCAATAAGTTCTACAACTCTTATTTTTCTGTGATAGAGTGATCGGAACACATACATGATTGTCACAAAAAACAGTCATAAAGTTTGGTTCTTTCATAAATTTATTATGGGTCTGCTGAAAATGTCACCAAATCTGCTGGGTCAAAAATATACATACAGCAACATTAGTATTTGGTTACATGTCCCTTGGCCATTTTCACGGCAACTAGGCGCTTTTGGTAGCCATCCACAAGGTCCTGGCAAGCTTCAGGTCGAATGTTTGACCACTCTTCTTGACAGAATTGGTGCAGTTCAGCTAAATGTGATGGTTTTCTTGCATGAACCTGTTTCTTTAGCACTGTCCACATGTTCTCAATGGGGTTTAAGTCAGGACTTTGGGAAGGCCATTCTAAAACCTTAATTCTAGCCTGGTTTAGCCATTCCTTTACCACTTTTGATGTGTGTTTTGGGTCATTGTCTTGTTGGAACACCCAACTGCGCCCAAGACCCAACCTTCGGGCTGATGGTTTTAAGTTTTCCTGCAGAATTTGGAGGTAATCCTCCTTCTTCATTATCCCATTTACTTTCTGCAAAGAACCAGTTCCACTGGCAGCAAAACATCCCCAGAGCATAATACTACCACCACCATGCTTGACGGTAGGCATGGTGTTCCTGGGATTAAAGGCCTCACCTTTTCTCCTCCAAACATATTGCTGGGTGTTGTGGCCAAACAGCTCAATTTTTGTTTCGTCTGACCAGAGAACTTTCCTCCAGAAGGTTTTATCTTTGTCCATGTGATCAGCAGCAAACTTCAGCCGAGTCATAAGGTGCCTTTTCTGGAGCAAGGGCTTCTTTCTTGCACGGCAGCCTCTCAGTCCATGCCGATGTAAAACACGCTTGACTGTGGAGACTGACACCTGTGTTCCATCAGCTTCCAAATCCTTGCAGACCTGCTTCTTGGTGATTCTTGGTTGACTCTTGACCATCCTGACCAATCTCCTCTCGGCAGCATGTGATAGCTTGCGTTTTCTTCCTGATCGTGGCAGTGACACAACTGTTCCATGCACTTTATACTTGCGTATAATTGTCTGCACAGTTGCTCTTGGGACCTGTAGCTGCTTTGAAATGGCTCCAAGTGACTTCCCTGACTTGTTCAAGTCAATAATTCGCTTTTTCAGATCCACACTGAGTTCCTTTGACTTTCCCATTGTAGCTTTTGTAGCTGAGTCTAATCACTGGGTCAAATGAGCCCTATTTAAATGGGCTCACGAGAAGTCAACAGCTGTAGTCAATCAGAATCACTTAGAAGAAGTGAAGAGGCCATGACATGAAGCTAATTTGATTGACACAACTCGCTACATCACCAAAGTTGACAAATTTTGTTGCTGTATGTATATTTTTGACCCAGCAGATTTGGTGACATTTTCAGCAGACCCATAATAAATTTATGAAAGAACCAAACTTTATGACTGTTTTTTGTGACAAACATGTATGTGTTCCGATCACTCTATCACAGAAAAATAAGAGTTGTAGAACTTATTGAAGACTCAAGACAGCCATAACATTATGATTTTTTTACAAGTGTATGTACACTTTTGACCACAACTGTAACTAAACGTTCATCTGTGTGAAGTAATGTTCATGGTTTCAGAATGTTCATTTGTTTTGGGAGAACTGCAGCTCCGTAATTCAAATGACGTTTTTAATCCTGAACTATGTTAACTAAGGGTGAAGAACTTTAAGAATAGTTCGTTTTAGAGGGAACGATGTGGTTGATTTTGTTTTGAGAGAGTTTTACTGTAATTTTGTTTTAATTTTTTCTTTTCAACTTATGTACACTACACTACGGATGAAGATGGACAATTCTTGTATTAGACAATTTGATTTCGGACAAAATCCATATTGGCAAAATGCTGGCAGAATTCCTTGTGGTTTCAGACACAACGATTGGAGAAAGAAGATTCGTGGACAATGCTCGTCCTGGAAGGATGTTGTGTCGCTGAATTGAGACATGGGGACTGAAAATGGAGAACTAATTGCGGGGCCAAAGACAGAGGCATCGAATAACCTTCAATGGACCGCAACACGAAACAAAGATGAGTTGGCAGACACCCCTTCTGCACTTCACATCAGATTTTCCTGTACACAATTAAAAAACAAAACAAAACACACATTAGAAACAAACACATCGGCGGATTCGCTTAGGAGAAAACTTTCAGATTAAAAGCAATCAAGATTATTATTAAACCCCTAGGATGTTAATTGTTTTAAGTCAGAGCTGTTATTAGCGAGCGATAAGAGGGTCAAACGCATTCGGACAAGTGGTACTGGTCTGGAAACAAAGCTGGTTGAGTTCGCTAAGATAAGAAGGATTTTCTTTTACTTTTCTAACAAAGTTTTTATTTAAATCATCCGAATCATATATAGATATGTTTTGGAATTTTATTAACTCCACAAGGGGTTTGAATAAGATTCAAAGAGGCACCTTTAAGATACAACAAGCTTCGTAAAACACAAGGTGCACGAGAAGAAATAGGGGACACCGCTAAAAGAAATTAATTTTGCACCAAAATGTTAAGTTACGTGATGAAAGCATAGAGCAGCTTAAGAAATTATGCTAAATCTAAACAGGTTTGACAACTTATGAATATTGGTGATTAAAGTAAGGAGTGGGATACATAGAGGGGCCGTTTAAACGTAAAAGGAAAGTGGATAAGAACAATGTATGCGATTCAGACGATATGGGAAAAAGTACATCAATAAGAGATAAAATAGGATCATGAAACAACTAGTGGGCGAAAAAAAAAAAGAAAGTTGAAGTAGGCATTACAGCAACAGTTAATAGCATGAACTCATCAATGAATGAACAAGTGAGCAAGCAAATTTTTCAATATAAGCAGAATAAACTAAACCTTTTAACCTTGTTCAAGCGAAGGAGAAATTGTGAGCACCACATTTACTGGGTATCTTAAAGTAAGCAGAGGCGCAAATAAGAACCAAATAATTAGGATGCCTGTAAAATCTGCCACTCCGGCAGACATCAATAAAGCACCACAAAGGTTAAGGATTTAAATGGATAAAACTACAAGATTAGAATAATGCCTTATTCTACTAAATAACATGGGTAAATTAGGGATTAAAGCACCAGTGAAAATAGTTTGGAATTGTACGCAGTTACCTAAAAGGTTTGAGGAGACTTAACATCTCTCTTTTTGAACACAAAATAGCACAATAGTTGTCCTTTAACTAGATGTTAAAACATCCAGAAGGGAAAAAACACATAAACAGAGTTTAGCCAACTATTAACCTTGAGGTCTTTTAGACCAGGATAATCTAACGACCGTCCTCTTGCGTACATACAGAAAAGAAATGAGGTCAATTAGATTAGTTAGACGTTTGGTATCTGGTCAGGACAGCAGAAGCGACTCCTGGTCACAAGATGATGATAAGAGTATAACAGCTTGACATTGATATCAAATGCATGAAGGTCGGCTCTGAGGAACATCAGAGCTGCACTGGCACCCAACAGTGGAACTCCTGCTGTGCTAAAAACATCTTGAACAGGACTATGCACGACTGCTTTGCTTCACAGGTGATGGAATTCAACTACAAGGTTTCACGAACATGACATGGAGAGGTTGGCGTTCAGGAAACGCACCTAGAACACACTCCTGGACTCTTAACAAAAGAACATTTGAAAATGGGGATTCAACAATATGCAACTTGGGGTTAATGGGCTCGAAAGCGGGACACTCAAGAAGCGATAAACTGAAAGCCTGGGCTTACGACGAGAGACTTTTCACAGACAGGGGGTTTGGACACCCAGGAATAGCTGCTGTGGTTTGAAAATGTCAAAGATTTGTCGCAGGTGGTGGAGTGTTTCGATGGCCCAGGCGCTTGGAACCAGGTTGGACCAAGGAGACGACGTCGTGTTCCCACAGGGATTACCTGTAACCTAACACTGACTGTGAACGTTTTGTTTTTGGGTTTGCTGGGGTTGCCAAAAGGAGCATCGGAGATAACTTTCTCTATCCTGACCAGGTTCACACTTAAAACGCATAGAACTAAATTACAGAGACCTAAACAGATACAGACACAGAGACGTGTTCAAACAAAGAATTCCTATGATCCACAGATTAAAGTGCAGATAACAAGGCTAAACAAAGAATTAGAAGCAGGGCAAAACTTAATGCTGATCATTTACCAACGGGTGGTCTATATTTAAGAGGGTTCAAGGGAACTGCACAATTTCTTCAATAATCACAACAGACAGTGATTGATGAAACAAAAAAGCAAATTCTAGAATGGGGATTTTTATCTGCTGGGAGAAGACAGTGCAAACATAAAATAAGGATTCATAGATCACTGGGTGATTATAATTTAACGGATACAGATCCTAAATTTGTAAGAACGCAGTAAAAAAGAGTTAATAGTAGATAATAATAATAATGGATAACTGAAAATGTAAGAAAAACACTTGGAGTAATGTCTGCTTAAAGTTTTTCAAGGGTAAACTAAACACATGAAAACAAGAACAAGATACTTGTTAAAGGGTTGATTTACTTTGGGATAAAATTATACTTGGATGTATTATCTATTAAACTAATGTTGAATGACTGAAAAAGGTTTAAAGACTCATAAAAAACACTACCTAGAGCAGTATGGAGCTTCTTACATGGTCAGGGGGCGATGTGTTTAATAAGCAACAATGAGTTACTGCTCACAGCATACTACAGTTTAAAGGTTTGTTTCAAACAAAATTTAAACAGGGGGACATAAAATGCAACCAGGGTTGCTTACAAAAGCAATCTGTTGAAACAAGCAGAAAAAAAAGAGAAAAAAAAAATAAATAAGGAAAGTTAATGGGGTTAGAATTGCTCTTCGCTTTGGATGATTGGTTTGATGCACGTCAAGCTGAAAGTGATTCACAGAACTACTTCCTGTCTCCGCCCTGGGCTACACCCACTTCCTGAATGGCAGCCAATTACGACTTTGTGTGCGCTTGGGCATGCACAGTCTTCCTTTTTCTCAGCTGAGCTTTTCAAAATAAGACAAGAAGTACATAAGGCTGCTTCTGATTAATATCACAACATTATTCTGCAAATATACATAGTGGAGCTTTCTTTTACAAACTTAAGGGTTTTTCTGTTGGTCTTTTTAGAAAAATGTGAAGTATTGTAGAGCTGGTTCAGCAAGAAGTTTCTGAAAGGTTTTAATACAATTCCTTGTGTGCTAGATAAGTTGAGATGAACCTTGACACAGTAGCCATGACATATATGATGACAAATTTCTGTTGCAGAGATTTTTCAACTGTTGGACACTGTAAGGTGAGACACACATGGGAACATTTTGTTAAAGAATCATAGAGGAGTGCTGCTGCAGATAGAGTTGAACTTTCAGATTTTTCCGTTAATATAAGAGTAATGCAAGATCTAATGATTACAGTAAAGGAGGTTAAGATAAGAGCACAATAATTGGGAACGGAAATATCTGGATGTGAAAGTGTTTGAAGAAGGTAAATGACAGAGGGATTGGGAGTCCTGATAAGAACACTAATTACACCTTGTTTCTGTTCTTCAACAGTAAACAAGGCCTGGTGTCTGCCAACCATCTTCACAGAGCATTTTACTGGGATGAAATGCTTATTGCCTGGAAAAGGACAGAAAACTCAATACCATCCAACTAAATCGTTTTTGTCCATGCTGAAGAACAAGAAAAGGACTTAAGAAGTTTGGGAGGAACATGCCAAGAGAACTGTGATTTTTTTATTTATTTTTATTTTCTCTCTTTTTCTTTTTGAAACGAAGGAGCAGTGGCCTGAGAACTCTGAGCTGATCACTTATGCGCAAATAGATTCATGCCTGCCACGTGCTCGGACTGGCCTGACGTTTTTACTTGCGTTATTGACGTACAGACTCTTTTTATATCACGAAACTGATTTTTTCTCTTTTCCACTGACTTCCATGTTTGATTTTCTGTGTTATGATGTTTATACGGGGATGTTGCATTATGTTGATCAGTATGGTTTTATGATTAAGAATGGAAACTCTCTGTTACAGACACACACACCTGGACCTACAGTTCTTGCAATCTTTTTGCTTTGTTATATAGAGAACCAGGATCTGATGGCTATCACAGATCCGTAAATTACTCGGTAAGGCTAATGTTTAGATTCAATACAGGGTGTCTTCTCGCTCAGATTGGCCCAGAGTGGGATTCCCCTAGACTGGTCTCCATCAGTTTTTTGCCATTTCTTAGAGATGGTTTTTTCTGCTGAAGACTCAGCCCGCCCTCTGATGCCCCCTACTGGTACTCTTGGATTTGTAAGGTTTGAAAGTGATGGATGTTTGTCCATGGGAATGGGGAGTGGAGGACCAAGTAGGAGGTTTCTTGGGGTGGAGGTAGAGTAGACGAATTTGACCTTGGTTACTGAACAGGTTTGGCTTATCTAGTCTAATGTAATTTTAAAATAATGTGCGCATAGGAACCTAAAACCGGCCTAGCTCAAATAGTTGGACCCTAAATTGTAGATAAAATGCTTGCACTGTGGTCTTGACTAAAAAATGCTGAATTATGAAGTATTCATGCTGATTGATGCTAAGATGTTTCCATCGATGTTTGTCCGGCCCATTTCTTGGGACTGTTTTCGTTGTGATGTGCCTTTGGGGCACACCAACAGGGGGGGCTAACGGACAACTGGACTGTTTTTACAAAATGCCTTTCGGGCACACCAGCAGAGATTGTGTATCCCCAGAGACTGAGCCGCACTATCGACTGCCATGGAGATCACGGATGGATGGACTCTGGGAGCCAGAAGCTGACGTGCTTGGATTGCTTGGACTGGACGGAATGACCGACTGTTCTGGGAGAGGGACAGCCTGAGAGCTGTCGTTCCACTGGTTGATCATCTTTGGTGATGTGCCATTAAGACACATCATCAGGGGGTCTGTTAGGATATCAACAAGGTCAAGTGGAACGAAACTGTTTATCCCGGGACTGTCTGCCACACTTGGATAACACCGGACAACGAGGAAGGGACTCGTCTGTCTGATAGCGTCCCGGAGTTGACACCGTTTATCTACTGATGACGCAGTTTGGATATGTACGGCCTTTTATGGGTGTTAACCTAAACTCCTTTATAATGTATGTGTGATGAGAAATCGGGGCTGCCTGCCGATCAGGAGCCCATCAGCGCTGGTGTGACTGTAACTGTTTCTCTGTCTTTACGTAGATAAAATATAACTAAAAGCATACTTGTCTGTTTTATGCGTCCTACATTCAAGGTAATAAGTAAGTGGTGGTCGCCTGACTGGGTAAAACGAACTGGGTCCACCGAGGGTGTTTCACCGTAGACGGGACACGGTGAAACAATAACAATGGGAATTCAGTTATCTTTGCTTAGAATTCCATCCACACACCCCAGCCAGCCTCTACTTCTGTATGCTGTTTCAAGGATAAACACACAATGGTTTTAAACTTTTTTTTAACTTTTGGTAATCCTGCAGACGCCCCAAATTCAAGTAAGGTGGTTAATAACAAATTTTATGTCGTTAAGTCCTTGGGCAAGACACTTTACCCACATTGCCTGGTGGCAGTGGTCAGAGGGCCCCGTGGCCATAGAGAGAGTTTATGTCTCAGCATAACTGTGAGGTATGGGAGTGTTAAAGGAATTCTAAACAATAACTAACTTCCCAGAGTTATTGAATAAGGAAATGGTGAAGTGATCAAGTTCCAGCACTTTATTGAGAAACAGAGCAGAGATTACGTGGATGAAAGTAATCACACCCCACGGCTGGAGCCTGTCCGTCTGCCCTGTCTCTGCCTATCTTCATTCTAGCGCCCCGTCTAATACCCAACAGCAGCCCCAGCAGTTAGACAAAACAGAGCCAGTCTATCCTAGACAATCAGTATTCTGCATAGTAACATGCAAGCATTGACCTTGCAATCAGTAAACGGTGGATCTCATACACAGCCATCATGTCTCCAGGTCCCTGTGTCCGAGAGGCACAGCCGGTCACAGTGACTGTAGGATAAGATTCCTACAAGGAGCAGCACAGTCCAGGAGAGGAAGGACCTAGCATGGGTGGTGAGGACAGCGCAGGGGATTGTGGGATACCGTCTGCAGGATCTGGACTCGGTTTATGTAGCATGAGTCCAGAAAAGAGCCAGACCCATTACCACAGATCACAGCCACCAAAACCATGCACTGTTTGACCTACTTCCATCAGGAAAACGATACAGGAACGTTAAATTAAAAACTAACATACTCAGAAACGGCGTCTGTCCAAAAGCCGTGAAGGCTATCTGTTACACGTTCCAAAAAAAGAAAAAAAAAAAGGGAAGATAAAAACAGCCCCAACAATGGCGTCATTAGGCTCCTCGTTAGCCTGGCTCCCAGGAGGAATGTTGTGGTCACATGCATGGAGGTGTGACTTGGGGTGAAACTTGACAGGAATCAAACCTACAGCTGTGTTGTAAGTTTGCTTAGTTCGCTTTACGCAAATGTCTTCCTTCACCCCTCTCTCAAACCATCTGTCTTCTCTGTCCAATATGTAAACATGTTGGTCCTCAAATAGTGTCCTTTGTCTTTGAGGCCTAGGTGGAAGCAGAGTCTTGTCCTGTGGAGGTAGCGCTCCTGTGCTGAGCCATGCGTCTGTGGAGAGGTTTAGTTTTTCCAACATAAAGATCAGAACATTCTTCACTGACCGCAGACACCACTCCGCTCATCTTAGGCCTCATCTTGGAACAGCCTCTGTCTGAGGGTCTTGTGGGGTTTGAAATGTACTGGGATCTCGTGTTTAGAGAAAATGCTCAGTTTCTCAGAGACTCAAGCAACATCTGGGATGACGATGTTCCTGCACTTGTTCCTCTACGTTCTGTTCTGCCACGTCTTTTGGGTTTCCTTGCTGATTTGATTAAAGCCCGGTTAGGGTATCCACAGGTTTGGAGAGCATCTTTGACGTGTTTCTGCTCCTTGTTCCTCCCTCCTGTCCTGGTGGGGACATGTTCGGCTCGATGGCACATATCTGAACCAGTGACTTGGTGGTGTTCCTCTGAAAGAGTCCAAGGCTCTTTTTCCGTTTAAAGATTGTCCACGATCGGTGACACTGGCACAACCAGCAAAACCCGCACCCGACCATCCTGGGGGAAATTAAGGCACAGCCCGGCCTGAATTTCAGGTCGGGCTCGAGTATAAAATCTATACTCTAACAAACGTCACATAAAATCTCTTCTGATTAAAGAATAATTTTATGTAGCTGCCCCCTCCTGGTTCTTCGGGGATGACGTTGGGAGGGGTGGTTGTCAACATTAGAGTAAATCAATTCACACCAGGCTGTTACAAAAAAACGTTTACTGTTACAAAACAAGTCAGTTTTATAAAAACAGCAAATAACCTGAATATTCATATTTACAATTTGGTCCTTACAAACTACACCCTGCGAGTTCCAAAAACTGTTCTGATTGGTCAGTCTGCTGCGGGTTCAGTGGGCGGAGCTTCATCCTCTGAGGCGGTGTGACGAGCCGCTGTCCGAAACAAACGCATCAAATCCCGGAACCTTTGAGATACCTGGAGAAGAGGTAAAAGGGTTCAAAGACTGGAAAACAACTGGCCAATCAGAAAACAGCACTTAAATGAGCAGACGATCACCTCAGTGGGAGTTTTGTTGCTAAGCAGATTAGAAATGGCCTGAAAAGTGTGCTGATTGGCTCCTTCTTGCTGACACTTCGTCAATATGACACGGTCTGCTTCTCTGAAGAGAAAGAAGTCTATTATTCTTCCCTGTTCTGCCCCCAACAACTGAGAAGGAGGAGTTAGGGGGAGAGGCGAAGTCAGGGAGGAGGTGGGTTTAGGAGGAGACGTACCTGGTCCAGAGGATCACTTTCTCTCCACTTGCTGTCAGAGAAATGTTCTTGGCACAAACGGGGAGGTCTGGAGGAGGCTGAGAAGGAGTAGAGGATGGAGAGGAGACACTAACGGATGGAGCATCTGAAGAAGAGGAGGCAGATGTGATGAAGGTCGAGGGGGGGATAGAGGTGCAGACAGTTTGTGGATGGAGCGACTCCTCTCTCTTCCTCTTTGCTGTGGGGCTCCCCAGTTCTTCATTGCCTTCACCATTTAGCTGCTCCTCTTCCTCCTCCTTTTCATCAGTCAGCGGGAAAGAGTTTTCCCATGATGCACCACTCAGATCTGTTGACCCAACCAATAAGATCAGAGCGCACTGCTGTCAGGGCCAGTCTGAGCAGAACATGGCGTCACTCACCCAGATGTGGACTCCCATCGGCCCCCTTCAGGTCCACGTTTTTGTCGCACGGCTGGTCATTGGTGGACCTCATCTGGGAGTAGAGAGGGTCTAAGCTCTTCAGAGCCCTGGACACACCTGCTGAGGTCTGGCAGGAAAACAGCAGGCGAGTCAGTTTCATCGTCTACATTGTTATGCCATCATGACGTGACAGACTGCAGCTCCCAGCATGCAACACAGTTTGTGGTGACCGCCCCGGTGGGAGCCTTATCTCGTTACCATGGAAATGACTATATAGCGTGCCTCCGCATCATCTCAATTCAATTCAATTTTATTTATATAGCGGCAACTCATGAAACATGTCATCTCGAGGCACTTTACAAAGTCAGATCAATCATGTTATACAGATCTCGGTCTTCTTTGCTGGCAACCTGCCTTGTTGAGAAGACCTACAGGTGTCCCTCACGCTGGGCTTTCCCCACGTAGTGCGTGATTCGATTCCTCGCTGGTTGGAGCTCTGCACCCCAGTCAGGGAGGTCTTGACTTAAAAATCAACGTTAATTAATTTTTGATCCCACTGGAAGCTGCTATCTTCCAGAGATCGACAAAGATCCGCTCATTTTGGCCAAATAAATCATCGAAGAGGCGTCCAGGCGAAGTGCTGTTTTTGCTCCTACCGGAGCGATGGGCGCCGGATCAACGCAGCAGCATCTTCTCACTGAAGCACCACCAAGTAAAAAGGATCTCCCTTTTTTATTTCCCTTTTTCCACCCATAAGGTGATATTTTGGGCCTGGGCAGAACCTATTAGGAAATAGTTTTAATGCTTAATTGCTCCAAAGAGAGTTTGTTTAACAGTGCTGAATATTTCTAATGTGTGCAGGCATTATAAGTGATTTTTGCTGTGTTTGGTTTTGTTGATGATAAACTGGCTGCGCAGATCGGCTGAAATTAGATCTCTTTTCCATATTTCTTCCTTTCTCTCTCTCTCTCTCCCCCCCTCTTTGGGGATTCCCGCATTTTGTTTGAAATCCTTTGTTCTGAACTGGTGATCAGAGCCTGCCTCCACGCTAGGCTAGTGTGTTAGATACGTCATCAGGACCGCCACCTTACGCATCGCACGCAAGGTCGTAGCTCATATGTCGTCACAGTCACCATCTTGGGTAGGGGCCTGAGAAGCCTGAAGCGGTTAGCCGTAGGCTAGTGTGAAGTTACACTAGTTAGCTGCTGTTTGCCGGGTGCCACCAATACTAGGAGGAGTTAGACTGTGCATGATTGCTAGCGGCTAGTTGTGCAAGAAGCGTTCTCCATCTTGGCTTCAGGTCTGTGTCGGTACACCAGCTTTGCTACCTCAGAGATATTTAGCCCATGCCCTTTCAATGCTGTTACCTCAAAGTGCTGACATGTCTATTGTGATGGTTAATGTTGATGTCAATGAGATTCCCTACCAATTGTGAATTGATTAAGCATTGCTACCTCTCAAGTAATCCATTTTGATTTACTTTATTTTCATTTATTTCCTTTTGCATGTTCTATTGAGTAGTGAGTGGTGTTTCCTAGTGTTTTATTAAGCAGAAAAATTGCTGTAACAGTTTAATAAATAACAGCTTGTGAAATCGTAGGTATTTGTGATTATTTTGAGTCAGAAATTGAATGGTCTCTAAGAGCTATCGAATTATCTCCTGTTTGAGTTAATAACTGAATAAACAGACATTTTTACTGGCTTGCGGTAAAGGAGTAAGGATTAAAACTCCAATTGCAATTATAATGAAAGTTATCAACGTTTGCCTGGCAAGTCTAACCAGTCAACAACTGGTTAAATAACACTATTCTGGTATAAATAAGTTAATAATTGCTAATTAATAAACCAATTGTTAGTGTTAATCTTTACAGGCTCATAGCCCTTGATCACAACCATGTCAATAAAATCTTGTTATAGCTATCCTTTGATTTAGAATGATATATTATTATATTATAATTACCAATTACCAAAAGAGTATAATTAATAATAATGTTCATAATCAAACAGGTGTAATTGCATAACAAGATGTTGGACAGAAGATGCTGCACTACGATCATCAGGAAATTATTGCCACAGCCATATTGGTCAGGGAAAGCCTTCTGGACACCGAGTTCTGCTTGTAACCAGATGATTTGGTCACATGAAAGCTGAGCAGCAGAGGACAGCTTCACAAGAAGCCACTAAATAAATCAGTTTAGCTTTCCTGTTTGAAATTGTCCCTAAAACTTGGAAGCTAACTCAGCGTTGCCCTCTAGTGGCTACATGGATGCTGACTCAAACACATTTACAGGGTTTATACAGGAATGAGTAACCCTAATTTAATGCTTTTTAATGCTCTTTTAATGCTCGTAGAAATAATTTTAATGCCCTCAACAAGTACACATACATATATATATTAGGGCTGTCAAAATAACGCGTTAATTTCGATTAATTAATTTAATAAAAAATAACGGATTAAAAAAAATAACGCAGATTAATCGGTGAGGCGCGCCTCCCCTGGGGGGGCGCCAAAGAGTCACAGGGGAGGCGCGAGAAGACAGAGAAGAAGACAGCGCTGCCGCTCAACCCAGTATAACAGTGTAGCGATATTCGTGCCTTCTGTTTGAGCGCGCAGGAACCAATCCAAGCGCACAGTGAAACAACTCAACGCTCAAAACCGGTCTGGCACGGTCTGAAAAACTCTTCTCAACACACTGTCCTCGCGGTGAGTTCCATTTCTGCTCGCGCGCACCTGCTCATTCCAAGCTCAACACTAGCTGTGCGCTCGCTCGGCAGTTAAAGCCGATCACAGACAGGTTGTTTTTTTTCATACAGAGTATGGCTTGCAAATACTGCATTCAGATGAATTAAATCAAAATGCTGCAGCCTTTGGCAGAAATTACTAAACATCACCGATGTTTAGTAAAGTGAGGTGGACAGTTTTTGAAGTCACGAGCGCACAGACAGAATCCAGCGAGCGTGGAAGCAGCAGGTCACGGGCAGACACGGAACCGAGGATAGTGGGTTGAGAAGAGTTTGTCAGAGTTGAGCGCGTGATATTTAAACGCTGAATACCTGTCTCACTGCGCGCTCAAACAAAAGACACAAATATCGCTCCAGAAGTGGGTATACGTAATTCTGACTGAAAAATAAGTGGCTATACGCCGTATACCCGCGTACATCCTGGACTACACTATCCGACTTCATGTGAGACCGTAAAGCATTGACACCCATTGTGCAAAGCTTAATTTTTTTACAAACACAGCAAAATCCTTCATAATCTTTACCGCCGACAGGCTGCAGCCATGTCCCCAATTCCTCGTTTTCCATCCACTTTTGTTGAAATTTGCATTTTCCCATTCTCTAGCTCTTTCTCCGCCTCGAGCTCCGAACATTGTAAAAACATACGGCTTTACCATCAACCGGAAAAAGTTCAGCGCAAACACGCGGAATCAGTTATATCTGATATAATATATCTGACAAAACTGTTTTTATGAATGTATTTTTTTAGAAAAAAAAATAAGGCATTTTTAATGTCACAGATAATCACATTTAATGACTTTTAATCAGGGCTTTGAACCGGTTCAAGGAACGAAAACGAAAACTGGGAACTTTTTGTATTTTACAGGGAACAGAAACGAAACCGGAAACGTTATTTTTTATGTTCTGGAACTGGAACACTTATTTAAAAATAATGGTAACCGGTTAATACCGGTTTTATTTCGTTCCTCAAAGTTTTCGGTGCCTAATTAACTAAAAAAAAAAGTAATTATTTTCCTGCGCACGTTACCATGACGGCTGAGGTTCACTTCCTGTGTGACATCACACATTCGCTGACTGAATGGAGAGAGAGCGGTGTCTCCACTAGAGCTACACATCTTAAATAAGAGGTAAATTACGATCCATCGTTAAGTAAAACGCTCATTCCAAACAGCTGACAGGAACGAAATTAACCGTTCCGGGAACAGTAGTTTTTTGCTCTAACCGGTTCGGGAATGTCAATTTATTGGTGGAACTCATAACCGGAAACGTTATAATTCCGTTTCTGTTCGGAACGAACCGATTAGGAAAAAAATCGGTTCAAAGCCCTGCTTTTAATGCCCCGCGGAAACCCTGATTTAGAGCCATGGTGTCTGACCGTAGAACCAAGATAAGATAAGATAGACTTTATTGATCTCACAGTGGAGTGAGAAGTGAATTTAACTTCCAAGTGGGCCAGCTGGCCCCTAAGTAAGGCCAGTTTAGGGGCATAGAAGGGCCTGTGAGGTATTAAAAACACAGAACTGTAGGTTCACAGATGATCCACCAGCTTGTGACCAGTTCAAGCTTAGAACCATCCATGTGGATCAAGACGAGCAGCAGAAGAGATGCAGCGTCACATTTTATCCTCAACTCTAAAAAGCAGCAACGCTGAATTTAGCTAATTTTGACCAACAGTCTTTAAACAGTGTAAAAGATTCAGACCTTGTTGCCATGGCAGCGAGAGCATCCTTTCCTTCGATGTCGACTGATCTTTGCACCATGACAGAGACAGAACCAGTCTTTCTCCGACCAATCGGACCCCTACAGACACAATCAGATGAGTTCAAGTGAAGAACTACTCCTGCAGCTCTTTCATGCTTCATGCTATGTCACCTGCAGCGGGTCCAAAACGCTGCTGCCTGTCTGGTACCAGGTAACAAGCAACGTGAGCACCTCACCTTAATAGGGGCCTACCGGCATCGGCTGCCTCTATGTTTTTGGACTGATTTAATGAGTTTTGCTTTGTAAGGTTCCTCCTCATCTAACAGCTTTTACACAAAAACGTTCCCAGAAGTCTGAGGTCAGAACCTCTGCTGCTTCTAGATGTTCTTAGGTCTTGTCTAGTGACCCGAGGAGACAGAACTTGTTCTGTTGTTTCTCCTAAACTCTGGAAGGACCTTCTTCTGACTGGAAAGATGGCCGCCACCTTGAATGAATTTAAGACCCTTTTAAAAACCCGTCTTTTTTAACTTGTCTTTTTACTCCAGCAGAGTAGAAATATCAGACTGTTCTTATTAGGTTTTTATTTTGTTGATGTGTTTGAGCAGCTTATTGGTCCAACTTCAGGATAAATCTTCAGCATCACAGAGCTGGTTCCCCTCCGACCAGGACCAGCTTATAGTAGAAGATACGAGGTTAGAGGTCAAGGTGAAGAAAGCGCCACTTCTCAACCAATCAGAACCCTAAACATATTTAAAGGACAGCAGCGCGTGGATGCAGCCCCTCCCTCCATTCAGTGTCAGTTATCTCAGTTAATCAGAACATCTTTCAGAAAGACATCTGAACAGAGGTTGAACGGTAAATGTCCTGTACTTCTAGAGCGCTTTATCAAGTCCAGAGGAGCCCAAAGCTGCCTTCACACGCTGACGGCGGTGAGCTACATTAGTGCCACAGCTGCCAGGT
>CM073130.1:57948938-58108938 GCA_037039145.1 Fundulus diaphanus | reverse complement strand
TATATATATATATATATATATATATATACACACATACATACACACATACATAATATGTACATAATACACAATACATAAAAATATGCTCTCTACTTTTAACAAAGTTTCAAACTTACATCTCCGGCGCTGCTTGACACTCATCTTAAAGCTTGCTCTGGGTTTTTCTTGAACATTTCTATTAATGGCTTTGACTATAGTTTACAGTGGTCCATGTATTTATTGATGGAATATTCCTAAAAATCTTATTTTGAATAAAAGTCAGGAATGTTTCTGATGTCACAAAGGTTACCTGACAACGTTTTTGCACTTTGGATCAAAAATGTTGACGGTTAAAATGAGACTACCTTGGTTAGAGATAGATGAAGTCAATTTCCTGACTAACTGGATCTTTATTGAATGTTTGAAACCAGAAGGTAAAGTCCAGGTCGATATGAGGCTGCATGGGGTGAACGGCCAACGGCGGCTACAGCCCAATGAGAGCGCTGTCAGCGCTGATGGGGCGAAGCTAAAAGTCTCACATTCCCCTTCAGTTGTTCTTTTTCTCATTTTTATGATCCCTGCTTTGGTCCGTGGGCTTGGCTTGAGATGAATGTAAAACTGCAGTAAATAATTAAACCTCCCCCCCCCCCCCAACTCACCAGTCCACACAGCAGCGCCTGCTCAGGAAGCAGGAAGGCAGCAAAGTCCCGCAGAAGGTCCGAATGGTCTCCCAGGAGGCAGCGCAGCTTCCTGAACAGCTGGGTCACTTCCTGTCCTTCTCCCACCTGCTCAAACTTGTTGAGGAGAGAAACAAACTCCTGCACCTGGTCAGGCGCGCCCTGCAGAGCCTCCCGCACCTGTAGACGGCGACATAACAGTGAGCAGGGCTGGACCTGGTACCGATATCAACATACACCAAGGTTCTAAAAGGTTCTGCGGTCAAAACCCAGAAAAAAGCTTTTCACAGCACATGAATGTCAGAGGAAGTGCAGGAGTGGAGAGCACAGAGCAATGCGGCGCTGCGGCTCCTCTCCCTATGACTGCACGCTGCCAGCCAGCTGGCTGAAGCAAGGCTGCCACACATGTTCTTCCTTTGCTGATAAAAAGCAGACAGACGGCGGCGCCCCGTCGCTCTGACATCACAGGCTCTACCTGCCCAGGACGTACTGAAGCAGGGCTTCCCAGGACTGGCCCTCAGGGACCTCTGCAGGTGTCAGGTGTCTCCTGGCTGCCACACCTGACTGAGCGGCTAATTAAGAGCCTCTGCTGTGCCTCGTGGCTGCAGGGGAGCTTATGCATCATCTGAATCAGCTGAGCTGGACCACCATCACGATCCAGATCAGCGGTATTGAAGCGACAACGGAGAGAACTTGTGAGGGTTGTCTAGCTTTGGTAAAGTTTGATGTTAGTAAACCACTAACATAAACCACTGTTAAGGTTCATAGACTGTTAGTACAGATCTATGTTCAATTCTTCATTTCCTTCACATCCAATTTCTTCTTTCAAAAAGAAGAATAAGCTGTGAAGCTTATATTATTAGATTGTAACCAAGGTGACCAAATGATGGCTGGTAAAATGTTTTAGTGGCCTTGCCTTCTGAATCAGTCTAAATAGGACCACAGCGCCCCCTGCTGTTTGGTTTGTACCTGCAGTCAGCAGTATACTGAAAACTATTAAACTCCTAAAAAGGGTAAAAAGAAAACATAATATAACTGCAGTTTATTATAATATTTTGCCATATGAGGTTCATAGCTGGTTAAAAGTAAGATGCCATTTTTCCAGAGAGAGACCGTGCTGCTGTGAGTCGCACCAAAAACATTTATATTGTTGTTAATAGGGCAGGGCGATAAATCAATTTAATCAATTAATTCAAATTTAGTCGATCACTGGTTGTTTAACATCACTGCGGAGAAACCTGGACTTTGCAGAATTGGTTTATTTCAGACACAGGAAGGCCGGTTTAGGGTCCGGACGTTGTGGAACGTTGACAGCTACTCACCCTGTTCAGGTAGCTCTGGGCAAACGCTGCGTCTTTGCCCTCTCGCAGCGGGTCGTTCTCCAGAAGGTTCTGGTCGTACAGCAGCGACAGCTTGGAGGCGTCCTTACTCAGACGCTCCTGACGTGTCCTCGCCAAGCCACGGAGGGGACGAGTGCGACCTGCAGCAGGACAGACAGGACAGGGTACACAGGGGACGTGGAGGACAGGTGACCCCAGCAGACGGCTCTTACCTCGTCCTCGACCTGAACACCTTCGTCCTCTAGGCGTCTTCTCTCCAGACGGCGTCTCCTTGCTCAGACTGGTCTTAAAGCTCCGCCCCTCTCCTGGCTCTTCCTCCCCCTTAGCTTCCTCATCCTCCTCGTCCTCGTCCTCCTGCGAGGTCGGCGACTGGTCGTCCTCGGAGTCTCCGTCGCAGAGCCGCCGCTCCGCTGCTAGCCACGTCAGCTGCTTCATCGTCTCCTGCAGGAGACGCTGGCTGTAGTCATGACAACACAGCTGTGGATGACATCATCGACCACCTGACAATTTGCTCACCTGTAGCTCTGGAACCGACAGCACCGACTCCTCCGACGCAGACGACATCACCTCCTCTTCATCCTCGTCTTGTGTAAGGTCATCAAAGTCTTCTTCCTCCTCCTCTTCATCATCATCTTCTTCCTCCTCCTCTTCATCACCACGTCGGTCCTTGTCTCCATCCTCCTCTCTCTCTCCTCCCCTTTCGTCTCTTCCTCCGTCGTCCTCTTCTCCCCCCTGCTCCTCCTCCTCCCCCTCGCCGTCCGTCTCCTCCTTCTCCTGGTCCCCCCCATCCTGAGTCCTCTCCGGCTCGCCTCCCTCCGCGTTTCCTCCTCCTCCTTTGAGACCAACCATCTCCCCAGACCAGTCCTCCTCCTTGTCTCCTGCACCAGACGACGTTGGACTCAGTGATGAAGGAGAGCTGTCCTCTACCTTCGCCTCTTCTTCACAGGGTGACTGTTCCTGTTTGGCTGCTCTTAAGGCCCCGGGCCCCAAGGCCTGATGGGAGGCTGGAGGTGTCCACGCCATCTGGAGGACAATGTAGCCCGGTTCCTGGGAAGCTGCTGAGCAAGGCATTACGGGGGTTGCAGACTTCTGTCCAATAGGACAGCCAGACCCTGGGACATAATGACAGGTGGAGTGGGAGGGGCGTGGATGGACGGCAGCCAATGGGACGGTCCTGCAGACTGAAGGCAACACCAAAGATGCCGCTCCTGACCCAGCAGGGGGGTCAGAGGTTAGCGGCGCTCCGGGAGGAAGAGGGGACAGACGGGTGATTGGTCGCTGCTCTGCTGGTTGCTCTGTTGGGGCTTTAGCGAGGGGAAGCAGAGATGCATTGTGGGCCAGGGTGAAGAGGCGCCTGTGGACACGCCGAGGCACCTGGGACTTACTTATGTAAGAGGGGTGGAGCCGGAGGGTGCAGCCCGGGGGGAGGTACAGGGGGTAGCGAGAGCCGTGCAGTCGAGTCTTGTGGATGATTGGCTGACTGTTCTACAGGTGAGAAGCATTACAGGTAAGCCGTTTGCTATTCATACAAGAGTTAACAGATCACTTCCAGCCCTCTGACCTTCAGCCATTTTGGCATGTTGGGGGTGTTTCTGTCCACTGGGGGGCGCTGATCTTCTGGATGGACCCTGCTGCAGGCAACAGGCAGCGGAGGAACGACTCCTTGGGTCATGAACATCTGCAGACAAATTCGACGGACCTGTCTCACCGTCAACCGCTTCACTACAGGAATCTACGCTGCTAAGTCATCCAGGTGTGATGATGTCACCTTAATCACGCTGTCCTGTGGCGCTCTGGGACCGCTCATCTCACGGATGCGTTTCCTGATGCTCCATCGACTTTTACGCAGCAGGTAGGAGCTGATCAGCTGATCGGACCGCACCGCCCCCTCAAAGTGCTTCAGACCCAGAACAATTAGCCTGCACCAAGGCATCATGGGAAGAAGGGCAGTTAGCGTGAACGCGACAGCACTGATGTCTAACGTTGGTAACATGCCTCCGTACCCGTCCTCCGCTGCTGTGTAAGGTCTGCGCTGACGTTTGCTGTGTGAGGCGGGGTCCAGGCTGCACACAGGAAGCAGTTCTGGGTACAGGAAGACAGGCTGCGTCGCCAACAGCCAGGCAGCGTCAGCGGGCAGCAGCGGGAAGGCATGACCTGAGCAAAACAGGACCAAAAATAACCTCCACAGACAAAGAGCAACGTTTAGCCGTCGGAAGAAAGGGTCTTACTGCTGGTAGTCGGAGTCATTGTTGGCAGCAGCCGTTTGGAAGCTGCAGGACCGGGACGGCCGGGTGGAGCCCGCTCTCTCTGATCCACCTCCTTAAGAAGATCTAGCGCCCCCTTCAGGTTACACGCTCTGAAGCTGCTGGGGAGACGCAGCTGCTCCTGACGACTGGCAAAGTGCTGCAGCTCCTCCTGCAGCAGGAGAACATGTTGGTTAACGGATGGAGAAGAGCCCAGCGTCTGCGCCGCTGAACCGACAGGAGCGCGCTGAGGATCTAACCAGCACCCTTCAGGTAACATTCACACGTTCTTATTCACTCTCCTGCGGCTCTGAGGAGACGGACGAGAGAGAAACTAGTCCTCCCACAAAGGGACACCATGAAGTGTCCTCCTTCCTCCCCGTCCCTCACCACCCCCCCTTTCAGTTACACTCTCCTCTCCACCGGGACACGCCTAAACCCATGACGTTGGTGCCACTGAACACCTGTACCTAATGAAGTCTCTGTGAGGAATCGTCCTTCCCTAAAAGGCAAATTAACAGTCAGGAAGCTTCTGGCACCTGACTGAGCCTGAATCCTGCCGGGGATACTCACCAGGTAGCGCTTGGTCAGGTGCGCCTGGTGGTTCAGGGCGTGGCTTGGGCTGCTCAGCAGGTAAACCTGAGTCAGCAGCTGCACGTGCTGAAGGACAGAAACAACAGGTGAGGATCTTCTGCTACTAATGGTCTGTTCTCCAAAGACTCAACATGCCAGATTTAAACAGGACTTTAACAGGATGAGGCCATTTTTGTTGAAATGCCCGACTCAGCAGGTTTGAATCCTCAGACCTTTTACTGGGTAGAGAGAGAAGAACACGGTTCTGCCCCAGATGGATCCATGATTCCTGCATGAAAATGTGTAAACTGCAGCATGTCTGCAGCAGTTTACACGCTGGCTTTGAACCCTAACCAGAAGCACAGGCAGCTTGGGTGAAGTGCCTTGCCCAGGGGCACACTGACATGGGTGAGTCAAGCTTTGAAATAAACACAAGGCTTCCCCCACTGTATTATAGTCCTGGTGGAGACCCTGTTTATTTTCATATTTCCTGTCAACTTTGAACATTTTTTAACAAGAACTCGGTGGGCGGCTCTTGCGACGCCCAATTTTCTGGGGGAAACCCTGAAATGTACGGCGAGTTGGTTCTGCCACTTTGGGACAGATGAACCACAGTTAACTCCTGACATTTACTCAGCTTCTCCTTACTGGCTAATAAAAGGTTTGATCTGAAACTTTTCAGTGGGCCAAAAGAGCAAAAACAGAAGGAATCTGTAAGGAGTCGGTCCAGACAAAGATGCAGCCCTACGTACCTGCTGCACCTGCTGCTGCAGCTGCAGTTTCTGGGCGTGGTCCAGGTAGAGGGCGGGGCCGGTCTGGCTTGCCAGAACTACGACAGACACCACAGCGTTAGGCGGAGGAGCGCATGAATCCTTTGTGCTGTTTCGGAGATGGTTGGTGGTGTCCTGTAGAGCTCTCCTCTGCTGCACAGCCTCGTACTGTTTCCTGACCGCCTGCCGTCGCTCTGTCAGCAGCCCGGCTAACGGAGCCTCAAAGCTGCAGACAGCAACAAACGAGAGAAGATTGTGTAAACACCACTAGTGGCCAGGGGTTCTGCTGGGAAGGCTGTTTCAGTCAGGAGAGGCTGGAGCTCTAATGAAGGAAACGAGGTGTTTTCCTCTTAGCCCAATTCTTGTCTTGTGATCTTTGAGAAAAGAAGCAGCAGAGGAGATTTCTCTTCCTCCTGACCCAAACGGTCACAGCACTTCTCTGCTGAACCGTCCCGACAGGAGGACCGGGTGTGACCCGTCACTAGTGAGATACGCCAGCTGGGCAGGGAGTGACCGGACGGCGGGGGGGTGACGGTCAACAGAGCCATCATGGCCTGTTATGGTGACCCGCCCACCAAAGGCAGCAACCAACTAGACAGTCTCAACGTGCTCACAGGTACAAGTTCTGCTGAGGCAGAGTTCTGCACTAATTAATAATAACTATTTGTGGAGCGCTTTCATACAAAGAGCTGAACAATTACAAAGAAATAGAAGACAAGTAAAAACAGTGCAGATAAAACAGAAGATAAAATTTACTACGAGTGGGACAGAGAAAACAATTGAGTCTTTAACTTAACTTTAAAAACACCAAGAGAACCTGCCTGATGTCCTGAAGGAGGTTCTTCCACAGCAAAGGCGCTCGAAAAGAGAAAGAGCTTCAGGGATTTTTAGAAGGCGAGGGCCTTGAGATCTGAGAGCTCGAGGAGAGACATGCATGCAAATGGTCCGAGCGGGCCAGTCCCTTTAAGGCGTTGTAGGCGAGCAACAGGATCTAGAACACTCCCAAGTTCTTAATCTTATCCCTACATTCTATCACGTGGTCGTCAATCTTAAAGGTAAGATTTAGAAGTGAGTGTAGCCGTTTCTGAGGTCTGACTACCATCAAGTCTGTCTGTGTGTTCAGAAGCAGGAAGTTATTAGACAACCAGCCCCTAATGGCTGATAGACAGACCTCCGCCTGCAGTGTTGTCAGCAGTATAGGGTATGTATAGCTGCAGATCGTCAGCATAGCAATGAAAGGTAACGTTAAATGAACGCAACAGAGGACCAAGAGGAAGAGGACAGTTAGACGTTAGTGACTTCGGTTAGGGCCGTTTCTGTGGAATGGTTAGATCTAAAAGCCGACTGAAATGGCTCAAACAGATTATTAGTGGACAGATAATCGGTGAGCTGCTTGGAAACAACTTTTTCAAAGACTTTAGACAGGAAGGATAGTTGGGAGACAGGCCAATAGCAGCTGTGTCAGCGTAGTTGGTTATTCCTTTGGATTATACAGCATTCACAGATTTTTAGTCATGGGCGTAGGTTTGCATTGGGACCATAGGGACATGTCCCCACCAAAATTTTGGACCGACTTAATTGTCCCTACCAATAATTTGATGTGAATAGCATTGTAATATTTATTGTAATTTACAATACAACGTTGCTGCATCGCTTCTTCTCCTCTCGCAGCTCCGCTGCCTGGTGGCTGCTCCATCTCACTGCCTGCCCGGTCTTTCCTGTCCCTTTAAATCTGCAGCACACGTGACTGTGCTCTGCGCTGTTTAACTCCACTCTCATTGGTTGTACTGCCTTAAATTCCGCCTTCCCTCTTTATGATTGGCTGTTTTCTAGTGCGTGCTTGCTTGCTTGGAACGCGAGATTTGAGTTTAGATTCATAATGGGATACTGCCGTTACCACAATTAATACTAGACTACAAAACTAGTCCCAGTTAAGAAACTAAATATCTGCAATAAAATAGGTGAAAGCTGCTGAGTGCAGTTCTGTAAAGAAACAGGAGAGAGTTTTGATTTATGGAACTGGAGAAATGTAAGTAACCAACGTTAGCATCTCAAAACAGCATTTAATTCTGAAGTATAATACATTTTTTTCAACAAAACCTAATCTTTTATAAAACTAAATATTCTGTGCCAGGCAGGAACTCTGAAGACCGCTGGAAAGATGGAAAAGCAAAGACTGAAGGCCATTAAAAAGTCAGATTCTTAGCCACAGCTGCTTGAAAAAGAAAAGGTGAGAGTTTCCCTTTTACCAATAATTCGTTGCTATTATTGTTTTCATTTTTGTCAACCCTTTGAGGCAGTTCAGGTATAAATAGCAGGTGTAATTTCTTTTACATGATATACAGCACAACAACACTAGATGCCGCCTAAACAACTGCTATATTTTGTTTAGACTTTTGCTTAGTTATAATAGCATAATTAGGATTCCATAAAATAATAGTGCTATTTATTTGACTATTTCTACTTCTAGAATTAGAATAAAGACAAATAAAACAGAGGAACACTATTTACATTGTTTTTATTGTACAAAGGTTTTCACACTGTCCATTAGTAGATTACTACAAACCAGAAGCAGAGTTAGACATTCTCATCATCAGGGACTTAGCCCATAAAATATTACATCATTACGAGGGTAATGTGGTACACCAAAAACGTAAAAATTATTTAATCTGTTGATGTGGTCGCAAAATTAATTTAATATAGGCCTTTATATATCTTAAAGTTTAATCTGCTGTTCTTTAATAGTCTTACTAGTATATACCAATAGTATATTAATATGTTCTCATTTCAATGATGAAATGGACAGCCACTCATGTAACAATTCAGTCTTGGTGTCACCAATCTTACTCAAAGTACAGTATTGGGTCCTCCATGCTGCTTATGTATTAAGATTTACTGCACATTTAAACATTGACAACTCACTATTGTTAGGGAAATAATTAGTTGTCTGAGAGGATGTAGGTAAGGAGAAGCTGTTATCTACACTTCAGATATATGATGTAAGAAATGTGTTTGGAATGTTAAGATAAATTACATGAAATGGGCTAAAGAGAGTAACTACAGCCCAGTTGTACATTTGTTGTTTGAATTTAATATTTGAAATGCTGTTAGTGCCAGTGACACTTCTACTTCCAGTGCAGAGTAAATACAATACATTTATTTGCAGTCCCTTGAATGTATAATTTTGCTGTGTTTTATGATGCAGACATATATGTCTTAGATAAAAAAAGAAATAAGGGTGGGGTTTATCTCTGCGCATTTCTATATCTTCAAAAGAAAATACAGGATATATCTAGACAACAGACATATTTTGAATATATTTGGTTTAATTGGCACATATTTACCATCTGTCTCTGTTGCTGTTAGTTCAAATGCAAACTTTTTCAAAGTGGGAAAAAAGTCCCAATTCGACATACATCAGATCCAGTGATGCTTTAAACATTAACAAACAGCATCTAGTGTGTGTCGTGCTTATAAAATTTGTATAAATGTAGCAAATAATGCTGCCTTTTCTCTTTAGACAGGCAGAATGCGTCCTGATGCTCAAATCAAGCATCTAAAAATAGGAGCATGCATATTGCATAGGACGAATGACGTCAGACCAATGAAGCTTTGGACCAATAGTGTCCCTACCAAAGTTCAAATCAAACCTACGCCCTTGTTTTTAGTGACAGAGGCTGACAGACATCGGCGCCACCGGAACCTCTGACCACCACCAACAGGCAATGTGGGTGGTGTCTTGCTCAAGGACACAACGACAGACGGTCAGAGCGGGGGAAGGAACCGGCAACCCGCCAATTGCAGGATAAACTCCCTAGCTACTGTCGCCCCATAAATAGGGACAACAAGGCGTAGAAATGTAAACGGATATAAAGAGACAGAAAGATGGATAAATAAGATGGAGAGAAACAGAAGCTGGCTGATCATTTCTCAGGGTTTAGTTCCACTGGCAGTGGGTCGGAGCCGATGCTCATGAAGATGCTTCAGCACTAAAAGAAAAACCATTTTCATTTAGTTACCGTAAAGCCTGGGGGATGTTAAACTTAGGAGCAGTCACTGATGGGGCCTCCTGCTCCTCCTCCTCAGCTGGAGCCTCTTCCTCCTGGAGCTACAGAGGATATAAGTCAAATAAATAAATAACGGACCAGACCAAATCACTAATCCACAGTCTTGAACCCTAACTGCTGAAAATTCATCAGAAACCAGAATACCTGGAGTACAACAGCAAACTGGGATTCAAATTAAGTAAATGCAATCCCAATAAATCTGGGTCTTTTTATTCTGAAAAACTTCTCAGAGAACGAACAACTAATGATCAATGTGTGTCTCTTGCAAGCTAAAAGAACAATTGCTGTATTTTGGAGCAACAAGGCAGATTTCATACTTTAGTTTCTCCTCTAGAAAAGGTTACATGTGTTAGGAAAGAGAAATCTGCAATGTTTGAAAAACAAATGGACGAATTAATGAATACATTCGTTCCACCAAAGAAAATCTAAGTTAATACTTTCATATTCCTCGGTATGGATAAAAACATCACGATAATGCCCAGACATACAGAAATCCACCACCTTATTTAGTGAATATGTCTGAAAAGGGGTATGAAAAAGCAGAACTTAATCATAACCCTTTTTATCCGAGAGTCCTTAACTTAAATAATCTTCCTATGTTCTTATGGTTCAGTTTGAGTTCTGTCGACGCAGTTAGGGTGTGGCGTTATATTTTAGCGTTCTTTTGATCCCGTTCTTATTTTAGTCGTTGATTTGCCTTTTCTTTGTACTGACCTCTGTGTTAAACACTGGTCAACATTGTGTTGTTAGATGTGCCATTTAAATAAAATTGACATTGACAAATCATAGAAACAAACTCACAGCTTCAAAGAGTTCCTCCAGCAGCTCGTTAACTTCCTTCTCTGGAAAAGAAGCGCAGTCAGAGACCACCACCGCCCATCACAACCAACACCACCACCCAGTGACACCTACTGGTGATCTGGACAGCTCGGTCCGTCCTGTAGTCCTCCAAGTCTGGTTCATCTAGGTCATCTAGGAAATTGTACTCGGGATCATCGTCATCATCAGCGTCATCTGGGGAAAAAGCACGTTTCAGTAACAAAAATGAACATGAGCTAAAATTTTCTCACAAAGGATCATCAATCCGCTGAGGAAGCTTCAACTATTCTGGTCCAGGTTCCAAAACAAACAACCTCTCTAAAGATTTCCTTGGCGGGCACCAAGGAAATGTGCTCGCCCCCCTCTGATGGTTGGTTTGGGTGAAGAAGCTGCACTCCTTTCACACTTTGCCAATACTTTCCTATAGGCCTGAGCTGGCTAGAGACAAGCTAGAAGAACATAGTCAGAAGAGAAACTTCCTGTCAGTTGTCTGACCACCGTGGTCTGAACCTGAACTAAAAGCAGAAAACCCTGCAGGGACAAGAGCAGGTAACCTACACCTGTCTCAGAGTGTGACCCACTGCAGGGGTCAAGCTGTCTGTGCACCACATCTGAGCATAGGTGTGTAAATAATAAAGTGGTGCTTCATCATTCGATTCAGTGAAAATACTTTATTAATCCCAGAGGGAAATGAAATGCTGTCGTAACTCATGTTATGGGGTTTCTTCACGGAGTTGCAGGCAGGAAGGATCTCCTGTAGATTTCTGTCTTACAGCGGATCTGGAGAAGCTCTGACTGAAGACTCTCTGCTGCTGTACAGCAGTCTGATGAAGAGGATCCTCAGGGTGGTCCATAATGTTCTTCATTTTAAGAACAATCCTTCTTTGCTCAACCCTCTCCAGAGGTTCTAGAGGAGTCCCCAGAACACAACTGGCCTTCTTCATCAGCTTGTTGAGCTTTTTTAAGTCAGCAGCTCTGATGCTGCGACCGCAACAGATGATGGCAGAGGAGATCAGGCTCTCCACAACAGACTGATAGATCTGCAGCATCTTGCTGCAAACCCTGAAGGACCTAAGCTGCCTGAGGAAGTCCAGTCTGCTCTGTCCCTAGACAGCTTCACAGCTGCGTCTCCAGTCCAGTCAAGAATCTTTTATCACCGCAGTGATATTTATTTTTTAGTCTGACGCCGGCTTAGGATACGCACAGACAAACAAGTTGTACAGGTTGTCACAATAGACATAGACTTTTTTTTATATGGAGATGAAGTCTGTCAGTTGGCTGCGCTGGTCAACATTTACTGAGAAGCCAAGCGTACGAAACAGTCTTTAGGGTCTGCTTGGACTCTTAACGAGTTCCGAAAGTCAGTCCTTTTATAATATGATTTATTGTGTTGCATGAATTAATCCCTTAAAGCTTCTTTGTTGATGCATTCCTGCCAGCAGTTGAAGAAAAGATATTTTAAAGCTTTACTACATGTCTATAGTTGCACTTTGAACGAGTTGCTCTGCAAAGTTTTTATAAAATTGACCTGGAGAAGCATCTGCATCTTTATAAAAGTCTGTGTCTAGAAAAGTAGAAGCAATTGTACCAATTTTGGGTGACAATACATACGTGAAAAATGCTTTTACATAATTGAATATTGTATAATTGTCTTCTGTAACCCCCAGTCGGTCGAGGCAGATGACCGTTCATACTGAGCCCGGTTCTGCTGGAGGTTTTTCCTTCCCGCTAATGGGTGTTTTTTCTTTCCACTGTCGCTTCATGCTTGCTCAGTATGAGGGATTGCTGCAAAGCCATGTACAATGCAGACGACTCTCCCTGTGGCTCTACGCTTCTCCAGGAGTGAATGCTGCTTGTCGGGACTTTGATGCAATCAACTGGTTTCCTTATATAGGAACATTTTTGACCAATCTGTATAATCTGACCCAATCTGTATAATATGATTGAACTTGACTTTGTAAAGTGCCTTGAGATGACATGTTTCATGAATTGGCGCTATATAAATAAAATTGAATTGAATTATTAAAATGTTTATGCATTATTTGTATGTGTATTTAATGTTGCATATGCATTAGAATAGTACTGCTAAGGCATTATTAATATTACCTACTTTATTAACTAAAAACACAAAAAACAGAAGATGGAATAAAAAAAAAAACGAATTAGAAATACCATCAGAAGATTAATATGAGGGCAAAAAAGCATTCCAGTCCACATGTGGGTTACTTGCTCAATTGGTCTCTGTAATTAAATTTATCAAGACAAAATTAATAAATGGGCGCACTGGTGGCGCAGCAGGTAGCGCGACCCATGTACGGAGGCCTTAGTCCTCGACGAGGTCGACTCCGACCCACAGTCCTTTGCCGCATGTCTCTCCACCTCTTGCACCCCCTTCCTGTCAGCCTACTGTGTTAAAGAGCGAGCCACTAGAGCCGTGAAAAATCTCCAAAAAAATTAATTAATTAATAAATAAAGTATGGAATTTCTGTGGTCATTCAAATTTTATGCTCATATTTATCCATTTATATTCATATTTATCTATAAGAAAAATTAGTTGCCGATAGTTTGGAGCAACAAACAGCAGCTTTTTCTCCTCTCGCCAGAAGTTGGAATACATGACATGCTGCCAATGACTGCAGTATTACAATTTAGGACTGGGTAATTAACTATAGTTGATCGAAACCAACACTAAGAGACAATAATCAATGTAGTTAGTATATAGAGTGTATTGGGTGTATTGGAAGACTTCGGCTGTTCCCTTCAGGGATCGCGACAGCGAATCATCTGCCTCCATCTATCCCTGTCCTCCTCTCTGAAGCCAACTAACTTCATGTCCTCTTTTCACTACGTCCAGAAATCTTCTCTGGGCCTCTGTGCTGTACCATCTATCCCTGTTACTCCCAAAGAGAAGCCCACTATCGTCATCTCTGCTACCTCCCATTCTGTTTTGTGAATGGGTTGGAACACAGACTAAATTAGTTCAGATAATTTAACCTGATTCCACATTCTTTAAGATGAACCTTGGTTCTTTAACTTGGATCTGCAGTGAATCAGGATTCACTAAATCATTTTGCTGATGATCAACCCTTTTTATTTTGTCTATTTTGTTTCTTTTGTTTGTACATAGTTCTTTAGCTTCTTTTTATCTTAATTTTGCTGCAGAGACAAAACTTCACAGTGACCTGTCCTGGGTGACACCATCTGTTGTTCACCAGCGCTGCCAATCCACCACCTTTGCTTTTGCCCCTCTTCTTTAAATCTCTGCCAGGCTTTCTGACCATACGATCACACAGAGAGACACTGGAGTTGGGGATATGATCCTGCAGCCTTGTTTAAGTGAAACGCATAATACTGCATTCCTGATATTCTAGCTAGGTCCTTGTTGGAGTACATCAAACTTGTTTCCTAAAGATCTCACATTGCCCATAATAATCAATGGAAGACATGTCTTAAATTTCCTCGTTCTCTCTCTCCTTCTTGCTCCTGCTCTGCTCCCTCGGCGCCTCCACTTCAGCTCATATGGAGTTTGGGGTATTTTTTCAGCTTTTCAGATGTTAATCAGCTGCTCCCAATTGTACAAAAACAACTGGTTACACATCATAATGTTACTGTTTTTTTGACCATACTGCGGTCACCCCAGGTTCTTTTACTGAATAACGTGGTGTTTCTATTGTAGACTTCTGTAGGAGTAAAAAGACTCATGAGACCATAATTATATTTACCATATTTAATCTAAAAGGCAGAGAAAGGCTTCAGTTCAACAAATGTCCCAAAATGAAAGAAAACAGAATAAAAACAATAGAGCTACTCCAATATGCAGCCACCTTGAGCAGCGCAATTGTAGAACCACAAGCTATGTTTACATGCACAAAATTAGATGCATGCACAATCAGATTAAAATGTATTCGGATTAAATAATCAGTACCATTTATATGGTCACACAATCAATTAATCCGATCATGATGTGCGTGTATATGCACCTGGCTTTATTTACAATAGAACCACTCTGACATGCGCAGTTATCAAATTACCCTAAGAAAAACACAGAACAAGTACTTCCGTCTTATTTTCTCAAACCTAAAGGTTGTATCAGGAGCCCCTACAGTTTTGCTTCCCAATGTATTTCCGCCACTCACCAACGTGGAAATACATCAGGTTTACATTGGGCGCAGTCAGGTCTGTTTGCCACATTCGCAATTACTTTATCCCGACAAGCGTTTACATGAACGTTGATCGGATTGTCCATGTAAATGTAGCTATTGATGCGTAATCATATCTGGTTTTATACATCCATCCTGGCCTCAGAGAGCAGGGACACCAGGGGATGGTCTACCAGCCACCAGACGCTGTCAGAGAATTACTCCCTGAGAAGAAACATGACCACTGACCTTCAGGTCCAGGTGCCATGAGACCCTGCAGCCACTTCGTCCAGTGACGGTCCTCCTCCAGCTGGGCTGGGCTCTGATCGTACATGTCAGCAGTGATGTCAGGGGCCAGAAGCTCCGCCTCCAGCTGATCCAGAGGTATGTTGACCAGAGGAAGTTTGGAGCGTGTTCGGAACGCCAAACATCCTTTATTACCGTCGTTATCAGCTCCTGGCTTTCGTTCCAGGGCCTGAGTGAGAGAGAGAGAGAGAGACAGGTGAGCGACAGACAGGCGATGACCTCAGACAGAAAGAACGCAATAGGTGAGATGTTACCTGGTCAAAGGTGAAAGCAGAGCTGCAGTTTAGCTCCTCTTCCACAGCATTTAGTCTCTCAAGGAAGGAGCTCTCAGAGGAACAAAAACAGGAAGCACTCCTCACTTGATCTGCAACACTCTGAACAACAAGCCAGGGGTCAGAGGTCGGGTGACCAGAACACACTGAACAACAAGTCGTCAGAGTACCTGCACAGGTTGCTGAGTCGTTTGCTCGGGAAGTTCATGTGGAGGGCAAGCGTGGGTTCTGGGAGGTGAGGCAAGGCTGTCAGCATCACTGAGAAACATCTGCACACAGAACATCCGTTTATCATCAGTTTATCACCACTTTGACCCCCTCTTTCTAATCCATCAGCATCAACACAGTCTGATCACCCGTCACAAAACTGGCTATTCAAGTAGTCGTCATGGCACTGCTAATCAGTCACCACGGAAACACTAATTAATCATATTTCCCAGGCATCATTCAGAGGAGGTCTGGGATCGTCCTGGACCAAAGCAGGACCACATCCTGACCTGGTGTGGCTCCACAAAGTCACGTTGTGATATTAAACACATCTTTACGTTATTTAATGTTAATCAAACAACTCTCGTTCTGTTAGATATTATCCGGTGAATATCAGCCCGATCGGCCAATATTAGGACAATAATTGAAAGTCACTCGACGCTAATTGCTCCAATTGTTTATTATCAGAAAATCAGACAATCTTCAGTAAAAGTCTTCAGCTGATCTGCGAAGACTGTCACCTTCTGGCCGAAGTCACCAGCACTACCACCAAACTGACTTACAGGGTAGGATGATGGTCATCCTTACACTCTCAGCACTGTTCTGCAGGCTCCACAAACAACATTGACCTTATTTACACAGCAGACAAACTAAGCAGAACCTAGCTTAAAGCCTTTTGTGGGTACTGTCTCCTGGGGATCTACATGTGGAACGGACCTGCTAGGCATATTCCAGGTCAGATGCAAATTAGCAACCGACCCCAACTTGCACCTGACTTGGACTGGGCCAAGGAGGATGGCCTTCCAGGGCTTAAAAACAGCATCGCTCCAACTGCAGGTTGCTCAAGGTGAGCCGCTAAAATGGACAAAGACTCCTGGATAGGTGTCGGAACGTTCTTAGAAAAACTGAGCAAAGGTCTGGTTGATTTAAGGCTGTCTGTTGGGTCGGGTGGGGGGTAACCACTTTGACATTTCGTCATTTTAAATACGTCTCCATAACTTTGAAATCCTAGCGGCTAGCTAGTTGTGCTTAGTAGAGCTAGTTAGACGTCTCACTGACATGGCATGGCCACTCCGAGGTGGTGGGAAGCGCCTCAACAATGTCGCCAACATCTCTGGTTTCTGTTACTGATGACCTCTGCCATCCCACAGGTTGAAGAGCTGCCCTAAACCGAACGTCGGCCATGTTGGGTCAAAGCCAACATTTTATGAACTTTGCCAACTCTGAACTGAGCTCCTCCTTAATATTTCTGTCTGGCGATTGAATCAATCAATCAATCCGCTTCATTGATTAAAACTTTTGAAACGTTTGACCTGGCTGCGTTCCATGTGGGCATGGCATGCAGAACACCTTCAGCAGCTTTAACAGCTTCAGTCCTTCTGGGAAGGTTCTGGAGTGTTTAAGGGAACTTTTGCCCATTTTTCCAGACGCCCATTTGTGAGATCGGACACTGATGTTGGGCGAGAAGGCCTGGCTCTCAGTCTCTGCTCTAGTTCAGCCCAAAGGTGATCTATCGGGTTGAGGTCCAGACTCTGCAGCCTGTCATGGTGTTATAAAAAATATTATTCTGAAGTCACTATGGCCTCACACCACTCGGACGTGGGAGGCCTGCAGACCTGATGGCTGTGTATAAGATCCACTGTTTGCTGAGTGCAAGGCTGAATGCTGCGTAGAATGATTATTATTGTCTATGATAGACTGTCTTTGTTATGTCTCAAGCCAAGGCCACTGTGCAGTATTAGGGAGAGCCGGAAAGCGAGACAGGCAGAGACAGGGCAGAAGCAGACTGCAGTGGGACCGTGGGTTGTGATTACTTTCCATCTATGTGATCTCTGCTCTGTTTCTCAATAAAATTGCTGGAACTTCATCACCGCCGTCTCCTTATTCATTAAAGATGGGAACTCAGTTATTTAGGTTTAGAATTCCCATAACACATGGTCAGCGACACCAAACTCTCCTCCAGGTCTTTATGGACCTTGCTTTGCGCTCTGGTCCTCAGTCATGGTGGGAACATGAAATACTCCAAAATCTCTTGGTCTGCTGAAGCGTTCAGAGCTCTTTTCACTGGAACCAAGGGTCTAGCTGAGGAAAAATAACCCCACACCTAAAGCGGCCTCCACCAAACGTTTCACTTGGCACAATATTTAGACGAGTAACCGCCCAACCCAGACTGGTCCATCGGATTACCAGACGGGGAAGCATGGTTCCTGCCTCCACTGCTCTGGAGTCCAGTGCTGGCGCTCTGCTTCACATTTGGGGATGTGTGTTTGGAGGCAGCAGTCGGCCATGGAGACCCATCCCATGCAGCGCTCTATGCACTGTTTTTGAGCTAATCTGAAGGCCACAGGAAGTTTGAAGGGTTTATTATGCACCTCAGCATCTGCTGCCCCCGCTCCATCAGTTTACCTGACCCACCACTTGGTGCCTGGGTTGCAGTCGTTTCCAATCACTTCCACTTTGTTCTAACACTGCTGACAGCTGACTGGGGAATATTTAGGGCAATTTGAGGAAATTTCATGACTGGACTTGCTGCACAGGTAGCATCCTATCATAGAACCACGCTGGAGTTCCTGAGAGAGTAGAAACAGTCTGCATGGCTGCTGCTTTATATACTTGTGGCCATGAAAGGGATTATTTGGATGGGGGAGTGAATACTCTTGGCTATGTACTGCCATTAGACAACCTAATAATGAACACTAATTATCGCCCCCAAGAACAAAGTAACTGACACCAAGCAGCATGTTGGTGTTTTGGCCTTCGTGGTCAAACCAAACCTCAGGAACTTTGGTGTCGTCTTTGATTCTGCCAGGTCAGAGGATTCTCATAAATTAATCACAAACTGCTTTTATCAGCTAAGAAACGCTTCTAAACATCAAACTGTGGCTTCCAAACTTTAAATGAAGATGGTTATTCTTGCTTTTATTTCGTCTCGTCTTGATCTTTTATGTGTTTGAAGGTCTGCAGCCAGTGCTGCTGCAAAGCTTTAACCAACACAGGACAGAGACCGTTTTAATGGCTTTACTTGGGCGACAGGAGCATTTTAACATGTTAGTCTGTACTGTAGAGCCCTGGTGGCCCAGCTGCAGCCTGTTTCTCTGGCCTTCTACAGCTCTTCTCACAGACTGGAGAGTGTCGCCTCCATCTTGACTCTGTTGCTTCTGTTCAGACGCAGCTAAAGACACATTTATTCAGATTGGCTTCTAACTAGTTTTATGCTGTATGACGTTGCCTGAATGCTGCGTTTAGCTTTTCTATTGTTGTCTTTGACGCTTGTTCTTATTTAAAGAACTGAAACCTGCTAAATAAACAGAATGTGCTCTCTTACTTGGTCTGTAAAATGTTTTAGAAATATGTTTTTAAGTGTAAACTATTAATACATGTTTCAAAGAGAGTGATGGATAGACAGGTGATTCAGTCCATCATCCCTCGCTCACCTCCTCGCCCGTGTCCTCCTCCTCCTCCTCTTCAGCATCAGGACAATACTCTTCATCAGAGGAGTCTTCATCCTCCTCAAGATTGATGTCAACGAACTGAGGCGGCTGCAGGAGAGAGGCGGTCAGAAAGACAGTGATATATTAAAGAATTATTTTTGTTCTTTGACAATGTATTTTGGGAAAAACTGGTTAGTTTTAAACTAAGAGCAACATATATGCTCGTGCTCTGTTCTCACAAAACTGAGAACAACATGTGTTATTTTGCTATAACTTGTTTTAACTTGTGGTGGGAACCTATGACAATGTGTTGTGGGAAAGACTGATTCTGTATTCCTTATTTTGTTTGATTTGCTGTATTCGCAATATTATTTTGCTTCACACACTGCTGAGATGCTGGGAACGGTTTTTGTTTTGGAAACATGTTTTGGAAACGGGACGAACAGATCAGCTGAGAGAGAGAACTGGCCACTCTCGCTCCCATCTGATACTTTGTTTATGCGTATAAAAAGGAGGGAACCGCCCTCATTCGTTGAAGTCTGCCGTGGGCTCGAATGGACGCCCAGCCGCGTTGATGTCACTCTAACCAAACTGACCGACTTCCCAGTTCTGTACCATGGTAAGAGTTGGAACATCACGCCTGTCTGAAAGCATGTTGCTTTAAGTGCTTGCTGTTTTGTGTTGCTGTATTCTGTGGGGAACAATAAATGTGGGCATCACTATTATCCTAACAAAAACAGTGTTAATGTTTTTATTTGTGTCTTGCCGATCTCTCCCGATACCTTACTTTTTCATAAAACAGACAGTGAGACAGGAAGCGTGTCCAGAGGCAGACAACGTTTACCTTCACCGCGCTCACAGCTGGAAGGCCCCAGTTCAGGCGCTGCAAACAAACACAGGATTAACGTTGGTTCCGATCAGCAGGGCTAATGACAGGAAGGAGGTGCTGCTCACCTGTCCCTGCTGTACAGCCTGTTTCAGTCTGGACCGGGTCATCTTGGGCTCCTGAGAGAAAACACAACCTTAGGCCAGAACCTGAACCCAGAAAAAGGTGAATCTGCAGACCGATTATTGATGACTGCTATTCTGGATCCTTATGCAGAATCTGTTGAGACCTGGGACTGGATCAGCACCAAATGCAGCACGATCAACCGATGATCCATTTTCTCAGGCATCATTCAGAGGAGGTGTGGGACAGTAACGTCCTGGACCACCACAGGACCACCACAGGACTATCAGGAAGTCCACAAAATGCAGTTCAAAGCCTCCAGCTGATCCAACCAGCTAGAGTTCTGATGAAAATTAAAACTTGAAATCCTGTTTCTCCTACTAGCTGCAGCAGGGAGTTGACACTTCCCACGTCCCTCTCCTCTCCCAACGCCGTAGCACTGACCAATCAGAGCCAGGCCGTCCTCATGGCTCTGATTGGTCAGTTTGGAGCCGTTCACACAGGAGTCCGATGTAGGCAGCACTTTAAAAGTACGAGCTCGCAGAATAATCCCTCACCGTCTTATAAGCTTGGCGGTTCATTAGGATGGATGAACACAGAATGGTCAGTAAAGTTTCCGTCAGCGAGAAAACCTCCCGGCCAACGTAAGGCTAGCTGCTATTAGCTTGACACACACTACGCAGTCAACGGGCTAGCCCCTCTTCAGGCTCCATCACACGACGCTCCTCGCACGGAAAAACCACCATTAACTGTGGAAACGGATCGGCCGTCCTCCTGCAGGAAACCACATCTGAGCCATTTCCACATGTGAACTCCATCCGTTCCGGATCTTTTTCTACCTGACTCCAGTGGGAACCACTTTCTATCGACGCTCATCCCAAGGCTGCGGCAGCAGCTCAGTGTCGGCTGGGGTGACAGTAGTTAGTATTAGCAAGACCTTGTCCCCGCAGAGAAGAACTGCTTTTCATAAAAATGGCCGTCCACGCCAGAGAAGGGAGCACAACTGCAAAGACTGTAGTATGTGTAGAACATTTGGCTCTCCAGGTACGAACTAACTATGTTTCTGAATGTTTACAGGCCTCCTAAGTCCACATCAAACTTTTTTAATGATTTTAGTGACCTGCTGTCTGTGATATGTGTTGATTATGACTGTTTAATTATTGTGGGAGACTTCAACTTTCACGTTGACAACCCTGAAGACAGAAGTGCAAAAGAACTGTGTGACACACTTAGAAACTTTGGTTTAAGTCAACATGTTAAACAGCCAACACACAAAAAGGGACATATTTTAGACTTGATCATCACTAAAGGTCTAAACATTTCACAGGTCAATGTAACTGATGTTGCCTTATCTGATCACTTTTCTGTTACCTTTGAAAGCATCATTTCCAGTGACTCATTTAGCCAAAGGGACATTGTAAGAAAACGTACCTTTAAGGACAATGCCGCGGAAACTTTTATTCAAGCTTACTCTGCTACTTCAACCTTGGGCTGCAACTCAGTAGATGAGCTAGTAGATAACTTTCAGTCTAAAGTCTCAGACATCATTGACTGCATTGCTCCAGTCAAAGTGAAGGTTCTTTCCGGGAAGAAAAAATCTCCTTGGAGAAATGCTCCAGCAGTTAGAGGTGAAAAAAGGGAATGTGGAAAAGCTGAACGCAGGTGGAGAAAGAACAGACTGCAGGTTCACTATGACATCTATAAAGAGAGACTTTACAGATATAACTTACAATTGAAAAATGCAAGAGAATCTTTCTTCTCTGAGATCATCAAGAAAAACATTAATAATGCTCGTGTCTTATTTGCCACAGTCGACAGGTAAATAAATCCTCCTGTGTCCGTGACTTCTGAACTCCACTCCATCAGGGCCTGCAATTAATTTGTTAACATTTTTACTGAAAAAATCCTAAAAATTAGAGGATCAGTTTGTACATCCATACCAACTCTAGAACCAAAGCTGTATTCAGCAGGAACTATTTCTGACAAAATGTCCCAATTCAGCCAAATAAACCACAAAAGCTTAGAGCAGATCATTCAGCAGCTAAGTTCCTCCTCCTGCTGCCTTGATGTTCTACCCACAGCTTTCTTTAAGAACGTTCTGCCTGTCATAGCGTCTGATTTGACTCAGATAATAAACACGTCCCTTCTGTCAGGTGTTTTCCCCCAGTCCCTAAAAACAGCAATTATCAAACCACTGCTGAAGAAGAACAGTTTAGACAAACTACTCCTCCAGAACTACAGGCCCATCTCAAACCTCCTTTATCAGTAGATTATTGAAAAAGCTGAGTTTCAACAATTAAACACCTTCTTAACAACGACCAGCCGCTTTGACGTTTTCCAGTCTGGTTTCCTCACCACAGTACAGAGACCGCCCTGATCAAGGTGTTTAATGACATCCATATAAATACAGACTGTGGAAGAACCACCGTGCTGGTTCTGTTGGACCTCAGAACCTCAGTGCTGGTTCTGTTGGACCTCAGAACCTCAGTGCTGGTTCTGTTGGACCTCAGAACCTCAGTGCTGGTTCTGTTGGACCTCAGTGCAGCATTGATACTGTTGATCACTCCATCCTGTTAGAACGCCTGGAGAACTGGGTCGGCCTCTCTGCTACAGCTCTCCACTGGTTTAAATCCTACTTAAAGGACTTTTAGTGTCAGCAGGTAACTTTACATCAGAGACGACAAAAATCACATGTGGGGTTCCCCAAGGGTCCATCCTGGGTTCCTCCTGTTCTACATCTACATGCTCCTCTAGCTCAGATAATAAAACATCATCAGCTACCATCACTATGCAGACGACACACAGCTCTACATCACCATGTCACCAGGTGACTATGAACCAGTTCAGCCTCTGAGGAAATAGAAGAAATCAATTCAGGATGAGACAAAATGTTCTTTAACTGAATAAAAACAAAACTGAAGTAATAATTTCTGGACCAATAGAGGAGGGATCCAGAGTTAGCTCACAGCTTCAGCTGCTTCAGCTAGGAACCACTGATCAGGCCTGAAATCTGGGAGTAGTGATGGACTCAGACCTGAACCTCCATCTAAAGACAAAGTGGACCTTCTAGAACCTGGAGAACATTTCCAGGATTAAAGGACTGATGTCTCAGCAGGATCTGGAAAAACTAATCCACGTTTATCTTTAGTAGAACTGATCACTGCAACGGTGTTTTCACAGGTCTGCCTAAAAAGTGGATCAGACAGCTGCAGCTGATCCAGAACGCTGCTGCCCGCGTCCTCACTAAGACTAAGAACGTAGAGAACATGGACCCGGTTCTGAAGTCCTCACTAAGACTAAGAACGTAGAGAACATGGACCCGGTTCTGAAGTCCTCACTAAGAACGTAGAGAACATGGACCCGGTTCTGTAGTCCTCACTAAGACTAAGAACGTAGAGAACATGGACCCGGTTCTGAAGTCCTCACTAAGACTAAGAACGTAGAGAACATGGACCCGGTTCTGAAGTCCTCACTAAGAACGTAGAGAACATGGACCCGGTTCTGTAGTCCTCACTAAGACTAAGAACGTAGAGAACATGGACCCGGTTCTGAAGTCCTCACTAAGACTAAGAACGTAGAGAACATGGACCCGGTTCTTAAGTCCTCACTAAGACTAAGAACGTAGAGAACATGGACCCGGTTCTTAAGTCCTCACTAAGACTAAGAACGTAGAGAACATGGACCCGGTTCTGAAGTCCTCACTAAGACTAAGAACGTAGAGAACATGGACCCGGTTCTGAAGTCCTCACTAAGACTAAGAACGTAGAGAACATGGACCCGGTTCTGAAGTCCTTCCACTAAGACTAAGAACGTAGAGAACATGGACCCGGTTCTGAAGTCCTTCCACTAAGACTAAGAACGTAGAGAACATGGACCCGGTTCTGAAGTCCTTCCACTAAGACTAAGAACGTAGAGAACATGGACCCGGTTCTGAAGTCCTCACTAAGACTAAGAACGTAGAGAACATGGACCCGGTTCTGAAGTCCTCACTAAGACTAAGAACGTAGAGAACATGGACCCGGTTCTGAAGTCCTCACTAAGACTAAGAACGTAGAGAACATGGACCCGGTTCTGAAGTCCTCACTAAGACTAAGAACGTAGAGAACATGGACCTGGTTCTGAAGTCCGTCCATGGCTCCCTGGATCTCAGAGAATAGACTTTAAAATCCTTCTGTTAGTCTATAAATCCCTGAATTAGCACCTAAATACATCACAGACTTGTTATCAGGGCATCAACCCTCCAGACCACTCAGGTCTTCTGGCTCCAGCCTGCTCTGCAGAACCAGAACCAGAACCAGAACCAGACATGGAGAAGCAGCATTTAGTTCCTATGCTCCACTGATCTGGAACAAACTCCCAGAAAACTGGAAAAGTGCTGAAAGCCTGAGTTCCTTTAAATCAAGATTAAAAACACATTTGTTTAGGATCGCCTTTGAACTGTTCTAGTTAAAGTTTTACTGAAACATCATTAGTTCAACTTTTTTAGTCCAAATGTTTTTAATGTTCTATTTTGTGTCTACATTTTATTCCTACTTGCTTTTATTCTGTTTTATTTTCCCATATTTTAATCATGTAAAGCACTTTGCATTGTCTCTGTACTGAATTGTGCTATATAAATAAATTTGCCTTGCTTATTTCTACGGCGCCTAACCGCAGCACGCCATCTCCAGACAGGCTGGTGCAGCGTTTCTGTCAGGAACCAGCAGGCTGCATCCAGACCTGCAGCGTCGCTCCTCCTGGAGGAACATGGAGCCTCGGAGGACAGCCGTCCTCAGCCCCCTAAGGTTCTGAACGAACTGGGCCTGTGAAGCCCCCCCGCAGCCAAAGCTTTGTAAGACGTTTGATACACAGCTAAATGGCATCTTGTTTAAAGCGCTGCAAAAAAGAAAGTAGTTGTGGACAAAAAGGATTTGGGACTTGTTTTAGAAACAATAAAGCCTCCTCCTTGGAGGGATTTCTGATAAAATGGCCGTGGCTCTGCAGGCAGCGGTACCGCTCTGGGTTAATGTGGGTTGCTAAGTAACACTGCAGCCATTATCTTTCTGGCTGATTCTGGATGAGACGTTCTGCTGTCAGCCAAATTATGAGTCTACTCCCTTTTAGTGACCCACATTTCACCAGAGTCACATAGTAACAGTAAAGATTGTTGGTCGTTTTGGTAGTCCACCCGTCTCTGATGGCTCGTTAACAACATGAAGAATCAGTTGTCCGCCATGTTGCTGACGTTCAGCTTTCATAACTAGTTTAGCCCTGTGCCCAGAACCTCCAAACAGACCCGGTTCTTAGACGTAATCACAGAGTGACATCACTGGGTATCTCTTTCAGTGGTGATCAGACTGAGGGCAATCTTTGCAGACCTGCTTTCTGAACAGCAGCTCCTAGGAGACCCTGAAGGCGGCCCATGGGGCCCCTGGACAAAGAGAAGCTGCTTTTATGCTCAGCAGAATGGATTATTGCAAAGCTATCTCTGAACGACGTGAGAAAGCTGCAGCTCTGCGGGTTGCTGCTGACCAACAACAGCTACACGCGCCTCCAGCAGCGGCTCCCAGTTTGGGTTCACCTTCCTCTCAGGATCTAGAGGGACCTGAACGGCTTTTTCAGGTTAAAAACACCCTCGGTACCATCCAACAATATACGTTTTATGAATGATTCTTTATTTTGAAAGAAGAAATTGGATGTGAAGGAAATGAAGAAGTGAACGTAGATCTAACAGTCTATGAACCTTAACAGTGGTTTACTGTAACGAGCTCATTTTAGGTCATAAACTTTAACAAAGCTACACAACCCTCACAAGTTCTCTCCCTTGTTGCTTCAATATTCCTGATCTGATTCACAATCAGACTGGTAGATTCTTTGGTTTAAATCTTATAGTTATATGCGTTGACCTGCGGTCCTACTGAGCATAAACACGTCTGCTCTCATCTAAAACGAGCCAGTGCTGAAACTTTTATTCCATGCGTTGTTAAAATAACGCCGTTTAACTTTGGGTTCTTCTCTTTTCTCCTGAGAAACGTTTTCGTTGTCTGCTGCCGTCACACAAGCAACATAACGGCCATTGCAAATGTTCCTGTTTTTCTTCCGTTCCTGAATGCATTTAGAACAGAGCAGCAGCGACTCGGCACTTCTGACATTTACCCGCTTTTAGCCAGAGGCAGGGCTGAATTTCCCCCCCTGCAGAGCTCCACTTCAGGCTTCGCTCACTAGAGAGCTGCACCCACCAGTGCCTTTACTCACAGGATCTGGTTACAACACGCCAGCCACGGCGTTTGTGTGTGAACGGCCCTACGCAGGTAATCCGGTCAGAACTCACAAACATGGGCAGATCCTGGGTGTCTCTGATGGCAGCTTTCATCATGGCCACCACATGCTCGTGTGTGATCACCTCCTGCAACACATCGAACACCCGTTACACCGCGTGAGCACGACGAGCACCGCGCCTGCGTGTCATGACCTCTGCTTCTCACGTGTAGGATGGCGCGCACGTTCCTGGACGTCAGGTTGTGCCGTCTGGACTTCCTGTCCAGATCGATGTCCAGCTGTCCCAGCTCTGCGTCGCTGCACTCGCTGGTTTCCATCACGTCTTCGTTTAGCCCAGCCTGCCCTGCACATGAGACGGAAAAGAAAAGTAGCTCCACCCAACACACCTGCCTGAGGCCCCACCCCCTGCTGCTGAGGCTGGGAAAGCTCACCTGAGCCAGGTGCTGCCTCCTCTTCCTGGACCTCCATCCTGGTGTCCTTCGTACCTCTGCTGCTCTGTGCGCATTTTACATCCAGAGGACAGAAGCTGTGCTTGGCTGGAAGGCCGTGTGCCATCTGCAACGCACCAAACAGTCGTCTCAGTGCTGGCCTCAAAGGAGCAATGCGTGATATTTCACCTCCAGGGGGCGCTGGTGAGCCGCGCCACACCTGCCACCCGGCCCCTGCTTTCCCTTCTCACCGCCGCCTCCTGTGTGCATGTTTGTCACGACGCAAACACCACGTTTTAGGCCAGTGAGGGGCCCCGGGAGGCGGCGAGGGGCCGGGAGGCGGCGAGGGGCCCCGGGAGGCGGCGAGGGGCCAGGAGGCGGCGAGGGGCCCCGGGAGGCGGCGAGGGGCCAGGAGGCGGCGAGGGGCCCCGGGAGGCGGCGAGGGGCCCCGGGAGGCGGCGAGGGGCCCCGGGAGGCGGCGAGGGGCCCCGGGAGGCGGCGAGGGGCCCCGGGAGGCGGCGAGGGGCCCCGGGAGGCGGCGAGGGGCCAGGAGGCGGCGAGGGGCCCCGGGAGGCGGCGAGGGGCCCCGGGAGGCGGCGGGCCTATAATGACGTTTTGCTTATTGCTCCATTAAGGAAATACCATATTTGGGAAAATCCTAGAATCCTAGTTTTGTGATTTTACAAAAAAACAGTTTGAGTCAGTCTGAAGGTGATGCGGTGCTCTTTTGTTAACAACTCATCGGTCTGTAGTTATATTGCTACGGGTCTCCTGGCAGCACGCCTGATCAAAACACTGAAGGTCGCAGAAAAGGAGGAAATACGCAGATATCACTGCAGACTGACCATCTGAAGACTTTCTGATGTCATGAACCTACTTCAGAGAAGCTTCGTTTTCCAGATTAGAGACCAAAACCTTGAACGCACCACGATGCAACCAGGGAGGCCAAACTCCAGGTCCGGTGTCCTGCAGCCTTCAGACGGTTCCCTGGTCCAACACGCCTTTAATTCAGGAGTTTAACCCCCTGAATTAAAGGCCTGAGAAAAACGCACCTGTGAAAGGAAAAGAGGTGCATAAGCAGAACCGCTCCAGCCGGCCTGGGACCAGCCGAGTTCAATGAAACAATCCTTCTGATTGGCAGACGCTAAATATTAATAAACCAGAATTAATTTCCTTATCAAGCCGTGGAGCAGGTTGACTCTGGGGCGACACACCGTCATCATCCCTCATGGTAAAAACGACAAACCTCCAGCGCCTGCAGCCTGCTGGACGCCACGCCTTCTGTCCTGTTCACCTGCCAAAAACCGCTGCTGCCAACGCAGCGACTTTAGCTCAGGTAGCTTCAGGTGTGACGACCAGCAGGTTGTCGGGTTTAATCCCGTAAACGTCCTCCTAGCTGCTGCTGAACGGCGGTAAAATCAGCATCTGGCAGAAATAACCAGGATCCGATCCGCGATCAGTTGGTTCTGGTTCCTGGGCTGCAGCACTGGAGCGTTTAGAGAACCCGGGTCAGCAGAACCCTGTCAGAACCGAGCCCAGTAGGCCACCAGAACCCGTTTCTGTACGGCATGAACCTTCCCTATCCATCAAACTGTTGGGGGGGTTAAAGGAGCGGTTCTGTTGGAGAAAAACGAACCCAACTAAGCGCCTGTGGTCAGACCAGCCGCCGCTTGGTTTTATTCTGTATTTTTACACATATCAACTGAGTTCTGCTGGTTCAGGAGCGACGCCGTCAGCCGGGCCTCTTCCAACAGTTTGCTGCTACGCCAGGAGAGGACGGCTCTCCATGTGACCTCGCTAAAGGTGGAAGCTAGGGCTGGACGATATAGAATAAAAGCAGATCCATAAAATAGAAATCAAATTGATCAATATCAATAATTATCTAAATAATTCAAAATGCAGACAGACACCTCTGCAGCCACAGCCAGCTGGGAGCCTGGCCCCTGGCTCTGGCCCCTATGCAGACTTTCTGAAGCCTATTTAGGCTACAGGCTTCAGAAATGCATCAAAACTTTAAAGGCTTTCACCAACTAACCCTAAATCCAAGAAATGTAGTTTGAAAAACAGGAGATCACTTAAATTCTGATGACAATACAAAAAACTCCCTGGAGACGCGACTCAATAGTTCTGTCCTATTTTTCTGGTGCTGCAATTAGCAGCCGGTCCCTGTGCGTTGGGGGACCAACAAAGTCTGCATGGGGGCCAGAGCCAGGGGACAGGCTCCCAGCTGGCTGTGGCTGCAGAGGCCATGTTCTGCTGCTGAGCTTTGACCCAGAAAAGAGAATCTGTGAATGTTTCCACCTTTAGCGGAGTCTCTCTGTAACACGGACTGGAGGGCCCCGTGGCCCCCAGCCTCCATGGATGATGTCTGCGCGGCCACTGCAGGCCGTTTCAGTGACGGGTGTTCAGGGTAGACTGGTCTTACCGCGCCGTTCCCCTCTGGGAGCAGCTGGCTGTCTTAAAGTCGGACGTTTTGAGCATTTACCGGCAGATCTGACATTTTTAACCCGCACAGGAGCTCCAGACTGGGGCTTTATCTCTGTTTACCGCCTCGCCGCGGCTAACGGGGCTAAGCTAACACAGCGGGCTGCCCGCCGACCCACAACCTGAGCTCCTTAGCTCGCTGTTTGGCGCCAGCATCAAGGATCAAAACGGGGAACCGGAACTGGGCCGACGGTCAAACAGAACTCACCGCAGAAAGCAGCCCCGCAACTTCGGTTACTCCATCATATCGGCGTCTTCTTCTTTGGTAGGAAACACGCCTGGGGTACCCCCTGGTGGCCCGGATGAGGAACTAAGGATTCAAAGAAAAAAAACATGTTTTTAAAGGCACACTATGCAACATTTTTCAGTTAATTAATGTGTTCTATACCATTTTGGATGATTCAATTAGTCATTTCAGGTTGAACAAAGGTTTTCTCGGCCGCCCTGGTGGTCTGTGGGGGAAATACCGCACTTGCAACTGCAGGAGCCCTCGGCCCGCGCCCACAGGCTCAGAATCTCGTGCAAGATCGCGAGAGTCGGTCTTGCTTTACGGCGAGAACATGTTTGTTACTAGCGCAGTGGCGATATTTGTGCAGTTATCATGGCAGAACCAGCGATAAAACAGCGAAAGCCCATGTTGGAGCAGGCAAGAAAGAGGAAAAGGGCTCTGGACAGAAAGAGGAGTCGTACACGGGTGAACATCGGGCAAGCTTTTTCCGAATGGCGAGAGCTAAAAGAAAGAGAAGGCTGCAAGGCTGACGCGGACCTCGCGTTTCTGCTGATGCGATTGTAAGTAACATTGTAGGGTTTCCCTCACGCTACCGCCTCCCAACATTACAAAAAAAAAAAAAAAACTAACTCATATGCGCGCAAAGCTTGTCTCCCCCGCTCTGCCGGTCGCTCGCTCCTCCGGCCGCTCAAAGCTTGTCTCTTTCCCCCGCCCACCCGCCCGCCGGCCGCTCGCTCCGCCGGCCGCTCAAAGCTTGTCACTACACCCCCCCCCCCCCCCCCCGCTCCGCCGGTCGTCCGGTAAGCAAATTCCTAGGGGAAACACTGCATTGGAATGGTTTCTCTCTCTCTGTGTGCATGTTCATACTTTCACTGTGTTAGTCATTGTTTGTACTGCCGTTTTTTCGACTTTTGTATTCGTTGCGTTCGCCTGTCTGCTAAGCTCAAAACAACCGCGCCTGTCTTGACGGATAAACCAGGAGAACAGCTGAGCATCTTTACGACAGTGCACTTTTACTTTCGCCCTCTGGGGGGCGCCTCGCTGGAAAATCAATCCCAGTTGCATAGTATACCTTTAAGCTTCTGGGCCCCATTTCACAAAGTGGGGCTAGTTGGGAATCCAGAGTAAGTTCTGGGTAGAGTGACAAAAGCAACTATTAAATTCAATTCGATTTTATTTATATAGCGCCAATTCATGAAACATGTCATCTCAAGGCACTTTACAAAGTCAAATTCAATCATATTATACAGATTGGGTCAGATTATACAGATTGGACAAAAAAATTCCTATATAAGGAAACCAGTTGATTGCATCAAAGTCCCGACAAGCAGCATTCACTCCTGGAGAAGCGTAGAGCCACAGGGAGAGTCGTCTGCATTGTCCATGGCTTTGCAGCAATCCCTCATACTGAGCAAGCATGAAGCGACGGTGGAAAGAAAAACTCCCCATTAATGGGAAGGAAAACCTCCAGCAGAACCAGAACCGGGCTCAGTATGAACGGTCATCTGCCTCGACCCACTGGGGGTTACAGAAGACAGAGCAGAGACACAACAAGACAGACAAAAAAGCACAGAAGCTCACATTGATCCAGTAATCTGTTCTACATTAGATGGTAATAGTGGTGATCTGTCCTCCCTGGATGATTTCACAGCTAACAGAACGTCAGACCAGGTGTACCTACTATGAAGAAAAAAAGCGAGAGAACAAAAAAAAGTTAAAAGTTGAAATGACGACAAGCAATGCAAAACTGGAGAACAGTAGAACTCGGTAAAGTGAGAAAAATAGACCCTGATGTCCTCCAGTAGCCTAAGCCTATAGCAGCATAACTATAAAGGTAGCTCAGAGTAACATGAGCCACTCTAGTTATAAGCTTTGTCAAAAAGGAAGGTTTTAAGATTAGTCTTAAAAGTAGACGGGGTGTCTGCTTCACAGACCAAAACTGGGAGTTGGTTCCACAGGAGAGGAGCCTGATAGCTAAAGGATCTGCCTCCCATTCTACTTTTAGAGACTCTAGGAACCACCAGCAGACCTGCAGTCTGAGAGCGAAGTGCTCTGTTAGGAACATACGGGGTAATCAGAGCTCTGATATATGATGGAGCTTGATTATTAAGGGCTTTATACGTTAGAAGAAGAATTTTAAATTCTATTCTTGATTTAACAGGAAGCCAATGAAGGGAAGCTAAAATTGGAGAAATATGATCCCTCTTGTTGATTTTCATTAGAACTCTTTGTGCAGCATTTTGGATCAGCTGAAGACTTTGAACTGCATTTTGTGGACTTCCTGATAGTAAAGAATTACAATAGTTGTCAGATTCAAACACCTAAAACATTCATTAAACAAACACAAGGAGGAGAGACAACAGAAGAGTTAATTTTCAAAACTTGCAAGGAGAGCTAAGCGGAGATGCTTAATACAGATCTCCAAATTCGCTCTGAAGCAAATCCGTCGCCTCCTCTCTTTTTATTTAGGAAAAGGGAACCTTGGTTATATTGGTCAAGCTAAGGGGCAGAGATAAGCAAAAACAACTCTGTGACCTTCTAGATAAAACCAAGCAGTTCACACAGTACAGTTGTGTGTAACCAGTCCAGATGGCTGAATAGAGTTCATAAAAATACTTATTATCGTCACAACCTAGTTCTCTGCTTTCTGCAGACCTTCTGCAAAGATGAGAGAGAGAGATCAGTCACATGAAATACACTTTAATATCTAAAATCTTAAAACTTCTTAGTAGTAAAGAGTAAATATATATGATAAATGCAATGAACAAAGTAAATAACATAAACATAAAAAAGTCATACATAGTCCAGCCTTGAAGTAACAAATGCATGGACTAGTTTTTCAGCATCACTCCTGGACAGAATGTTTCTAATTTTGGCGATATTCCTGAGGTGAAAAATGGAAACTTGGAAGCATATATATAGTAAAGAGAATTGGTCCAAGGACTGAACCCTGTGGTACTCCACAAGTGACCCTAGAGTTTGAGGAAGATTTATTATTAACATGAACAAACTGGAATCTGTCCGACAGATAAGATTTAAACCAGCCTAATGCTTTCCCCTTAATCCCTACAGTATGTTCAAGTCTTTGTAGGAGAATATTGTGATCAACTGTATCAAATGCAGCACTGAGATCTAACAGGACAAGTACAGACACAAGTCCATTATCTGAGGCCATGAGAATATCATTAGTGACCTTCACCAGAGCTGTTTCAGTGCTATGATGAGCTCTGAAGCCTGACTGAAACTCCTCAAGTAGGTCATTACTTTGTAAATGTTCACAAAGTTGATTAGCAACTACTTTCTCAAGAATTTTAGATAAGAAAAGAAGATTAGATATAGGTCTGTAATTTAGTAACTCATCTTGATCAAGAGATGGTTTCTTACGTAAAGGTTTAATAACAGCTACTTTAAAAGCCTGTGGTACATATCCATTTACTAAGGATAGATTAATCATGTCTAAAATAGGACCACTGATCAGAGGGAATACCTCCTTAAACAACTTGGTTGGGATTGGGTCTAACATACAGGTAGAAGGTTTAAATGAAGCTAAGATTTTAGATAGCTCAGAAAGCTCTATTGCTTCTAATCAAAGGTTGCCCTTTGTCACAGATGCTGTTCATAATTTCTAGGCGCAGCCAAAGTGTTGAGGGGATCCGTTTTGGTGGCTTTAGGATTGCGTCTCTGCTATTCGCGGATGACGTGGTTCTATTGGCTTCATCTCTAAAAGTAGAATGGGAGGCAGATCCTTTAGCTATCAGGCTCCTCTCCTGTGGAACCAACTCCCAGTTTTGGTCCGTGAGGCAGACACCCCGTCTACTTTTAAGACTAATCATAAAACTTTCCTTTTTGACAAAGCTTCTAGTTAGAGTGGCTCATGTTACCCTGAGCTATCTCTATAGTTATGCTGCTATAGGCTTAGGCTGCTGGAGGACATCAGGGCCTATTTTTCTCACTCTGATTTCTACTGTTCTCTAGTTGCATTGCATTGAAATGACTGTCGTCATTTCTGCTTATAACTTTCTGTTCTCTCTCTTTTTTCTTCATAGTAGGTACACCTGGTCTGGCGTTCTGTTAGCTGTGACATCATTGTAGCGGCATCTTGGAATTAACAGCCAGACGCAGGGAGTTCCAAACGGGTGTAGTTTAATCTTTACTTTTCTTATGAAAGACACCGTGAAAACTGCAGCATGAAATACAAAGATACACAATTGTTGGACATGCTCAACTTTTGTAGAAAACCATCAGCATACATAGTTCTGTTTTTAAACAAACCTGACATTCTACTACTTCTTAAACAAATGAACGACATCTCTTATCACAATTGCATATATTCATACCTCATTCTGCTTTCCAAGGGCGCTATCTTAATAATTTTCCTCAGTTTCCTTCAGGATCAAACACTGTCTCAGCAGGACATTGTTGGATAATTTAAACACAGGAAAATTCTGATATTTATCCTGCTCGGTTCTACAAATCAAAATAGCACTTTTTACAGCACCATGCTTTACATCATGCTGCACACCGTATTTGGTACGGATATTAAGAAGCTGCTGTAAACCATCAGCATATATAAGACGGTTTAGCCATTTTCACCCATCATACATCCAGTATTGCAGGCTCTCAGTTGCACAGATAAACCATCAACATATATATTAAATAAAACTGGAGATAAATTCCCAGCTTGTCTAACACCATTGCTGACATCAAAGGGACTATAAACACTGCTTCCCCATTTAACCTGCATCTTCTCATGACTGCATCAGTAAGAAAGAATCCTTACAATATAGCCAGGAACTCCCCGTCTCTTTATCAGAACGTTTTCTGTGGTTCACTCGATCAAACGCTTTAGAAGCATCAATAAAACACAAAGACAGAGGAGTTTTTGGGCCTGTACAGATTTACTATTTCCTTAAGTGCATATATGCACATCAGTGCCATGCTTAGGTTTAAAACCAAACTGATTATCCTGAGAAGTTATAAATTTATTTGATAAAATATAATTCTTTCTAGCACCTTTGATAAAAACTGGCTAGTGCAACCGGCCTGTAATTTTCTGTAGAGCTCACCTTTCCAACTTTGTCCTTTATAACTGGGACAAGCAAAATATGCTGCACTGAGTCTGCCAGGACGCCACGAGTCCTAAAAGCAGTAAAACAGAGCGCTAAACGAGGCGCTAGTCTTAAACTAGCATGTTCTGATCCATGATCCAGAAATGTTCTGATCCAAACCACAGCCGTCATCAGATAATCCACGAACGGCTGTGTCCATTTAATCTGTTGATATATTTATAGGTACACTGCCGTTGTCAGAATCACCTTCATATGGTTCACTTTTCATAGTTAAATAAATTCAGATATGCTGTTTTTTAATCAAATCTTTTCTAAACATTATTTTCTCGTGATTTAATATTTTTTTTCCTGTTCAGTTCTTAGCTGAACATGTCCGCACATTAAATGAGCTAAAAGTCATGTTCTGATGCAGCTGGAGAGTAAAATCACAACTGGCAGAAAACAAAAAACATCTGGAAGTGGATTTTATGCTTTTATTGTGAAACCTTTGTGAAATTATAGAAACCTAAACTATGAAAACATTTCCTGACAAAAAATGTATTTAATTCATATTTTACAAAACCAACAGTTGAATAATGAGGAGGAAGCTGTCTGCTTAATACAAAATAAAAGCTCTGAAAACGAAACTTTCACAAGAAAACTAAGAAACATCAAGGAGGTGGGTGGAGCATCCCGTTTCGCCTCAAACTACAGACGTTAATTTTTAAACCCAGAACTTAAAAACTTTAAAGTGAAAACTGATCAGGTTTAGGTATTATCAGCAGTAATTGTTCCTGATTAGGTCTCATCCCCAGAATCTCTGCTTGCCGCTGGGCGACGGCGACATCTCATCCGGTGCAGAGGAGATGCTGAATACAGACCCGGCAGCCTCCACTGTGAAGATGAAGTAGAAGTTCGCCACCATCATGGCAACGCTCGGCAGGAAGGACAGCCCGAAACCAAAACCACGAATGGTGCTGCCGAATGCTGCTGCCACCCAGTACGCCAGCCTAGAGGGGTGAAACAAACTCGTTACCACCTTTAATGCCGTTTGATTCTGAATGATGGGTCTGATGGAGCTCTCAAACCCTCTGCTCCATGGCTACGTTCCCTAACCCTCACCGTCCAAAGGCAAAGACGATGGTAAGCAGAGGGACAAGCTTCAGCTGCTCCTGGCTCAGGTACATCGCCAAGACAACCAGCTGCAGGAAGTAGATCAGGAAAAGGGAGGTGGAGTCAGAGATGAATCGCCGGTGGACAGTGACCTCCTGAAGCTCCGCCTCCTCTACATCCTCCCCAGTGACTGGCTGAGTTGCACCCGAGCGTAGTCGGCTGACCCCCAGAACCAGCCAACCTAAAGAGAAAGATAAGGGAGACACGTCAGACATTGAGAGACATGATAGAGAGAGAAACAGGTCAGATAAAAGGAGAGAAAGAAATGTCAAAGGGACCTGTCAAGGTGAGGCATAGCCAGGTGAGAGAGTGAGAAAGAGACAGATCAAAGACAGGTGAGCGAGAGAGAAAAACATCAAAGATAGGTAAAGGTAGGAGACATACAGGTGAAGAGAGAAGCAGGTGAGAAATTCCAGGTCCTCTTCTTTGGTCTCAGACTCACCGAGGACGATGGGGGTGGCAGCGAACACTGAGCAGCGCAGAGTGTAGACCAGCCTGAGGGGGGCGCCATCCAACAGGGGGGCATCAAATGGCAGGAAGACATACCCCCCCCACACCAGTAAAGGAAAGAGGAGCGCTGATGTTATCAAGGACACACCCAACTTCAGGGCATCTTTGTTTGAACAGCTCTGATCACCTGGGACAGACAGGACAGAGACATCGAGGAGGACAGACAGGTAAGAGCAATGCCTCCTCCACCGGGAACACAGGTATCAGGCATACTTACAGGTGGAAGAGGGCTTGTACTCTGGATACTCAAACTGGAAGCCATGTTGGTTGTAGTCCACTTGGGAAGGAACCAAGAAGGGACTCTTCTCGGAGATCATTTCCCATAATCCTTCAGTGTCTTTGGGTGAGGAGGGGTCGGGGAGGACAGTCACAGCAGGACTGAACACCTGAGCTGCTTTCTCTGGAAGTTGGTTCCCACCAGCTTCCTCTTCCATCTTCAGATAATTCAACCCCTCACCTGTAAGCCCCGCCCCTTTTTCTGCCCCACCTGTTCTCCTACCTCCTACCTTCAGCTCTCGCTCACTTTCTGTCCAGCTGGATGCCTCACGCATAGACAGATCTGACCTCAGACTTACTCTGTCTCCTTTATTGCTCTGTCCCCTTGCCTGTCCATCTGTCTCTCCCCTTGTCTTTCTGTCCTCAGACCACTGCAGGGTACTTGACTCCACCATGGCAGGCTTTTTCAGCTCTTCTCCTTCAAGATGTTTTATGTCCGTTCCTCCGCTGTCCTCCATCTGATGTCCTTTCAGGAGCTGAAAGTCTACAGGCGGATGGTCTGTCAGAGACATGTGGATATCCATTAGTCTGAGAAAAGAGGACAGCTGCACCCTAATAAACAGTGACACAGCATTAAGCTTTGTTTGTCCATCAGAATTCACCCGGTAAAGGAAATTGCTCAAGCTCAAAAGTCATGTGACTGGTGATATCAGGCTGTTTCCCAGAAATACAAAATATTTCACTAGAATGTTCTGTTGCCTTCAATTGATCCAAAATGCTGCAGCAAGAGTTCTGATGAAAAACAACAAGAGGGATCATATTTCTCCAATTTTAGCTTCCCTTCATTGGCTTCCTGTTAAATCAAGAATAGAATTTAAAATTCTTCTTCTAACGTATAAAGCCCTTAATAATCAAGCTCCATCATATATCAGAGCTCTGATTACCCCGTATCGGCCCTGCTTCTATCAATCTATTTGGAGCTTCTTTTTACATATCTTCCAAACTATAAATCATGGATCTGGTCAGCTGGACTCTCAATGCAATTGATCAAATTTTCTCAACGAGAAGACTGGGCGAAGGACACCCGCTGTGCCTGATGGACACACGGTGGGACGAGGATCGTGTGTCTGTCCATTTTGTCTGTTGAGGATGTTGAAAATGTGTTCAAAATGGGATTTATGATAACAGGATTTCTGCTTTTTGGAGCTGGTGGTTACCTGGAGTATCAAGGAATTGTGAAGACATCGGCAGCTGTGTCGATCCATGTCAAGGCTGCTTGAACTATGTGAGGGAAATGTCCGCTACCAGCACTCAGACTGAAATGCTGTGTGAGCAGAACTGCAGGCTAGCTGCGGTTCCTGAACTTGCTGGCAGGATGGGAGCAATCTGGGAGAAAGCTGGAAGCTGGACTCTGGCAGAATAACCAAATTTTGTCTGTTTTGGAATCACTATTGAGAAGAACCAGTGAGACTTTAAGGCAGATAGAGTCTGCCTGCCCAAAACAAATGTTATTATCCAAACTGGCTCCTCTACAATCTTAATTTCTCCTGGATGTGACGTAAACTAGATGGCCTGTGACATCTGTGACCTGGAACAGAGCGCTACTGGACTGCCTGATAACGTTCCATCGCTATCAATGACTACGGCTGCAGGTACTACTGGACAGTGTTCACAGACCTACACTAAAACTGCACACTTCCTTTGCGCTGCTGCTTTCCGTTTTAGCTGTAGTGTCAGAAAGGTCAGATCAGAGACCTTAAATTGTGGCTTTAAGGTTGGACAAAACTACTTTAAATCAGAACCCCCCCCCAGGATTTCTAATTATGAATAGAAACAATTAGTGATGAAGCTTGTTTACTTAGCTTATTCCTTTGTTAATGTAATGTTTTGTTTTCCTATGTAATATTTCACTCTGTAATGTTTTTCTGTTCATGTACAGCACTTTGAATGGTCTTGTTACCGAAAAGTGCTATATAAATAAACTTGCCTAATGTTTAAATCATTAAAGCGATGATAAATAAAGAAATCTGAGGAAGCTAACGCTAGGCGCTCATCAAACGATAAGATAAGATAGGCTTTATTGATCTCACATTGGAGAAATTCACTTGACAAAGTGAATTAACAAAATGCAATAAATTAGGGATACACGATATGTTGAAATTAACATTGGTATCGGCCAATGTTAGTGACTTTTTAACATATCGGTATCGGTCCAATAAGTAAAACTGGGACAGTGATGCATAGCAGCCAGGATTGTGTTTTTTTAAAATGAAGCAGAGATGCAATGTCAGCAGTGTGGTCATTTTTCACAGTATTGAAAGAAAACATACGAAAAACCGTGTTTAAGTCTAGACTATAACTCACATTAAAAAATTCAGTTAGCAATAGTCTTCAGTTGGTACAAAACTGTACAAAATCTGACCATCACAGAAACGTAAATGTGTGTGTCCGCATGCACATTGGTAAATATCAGTTATTGGACATAACAGCAATATTAATATCGACATCGGCCCAAATCTTCATATCGGTGCATCCCTATAGTTAATCCGAACTTCTTTGGGTACTTACTGTTGTAACATCTAAAGTGTTATGTTTAATGTGCTCTATTTTTTCATTGAAAAGCACGATTAAAAATCCATTTCATCATTGCTGTGTAGAAGCATGTGTTCCTATCCATGTTATGCTGGTTAAATGTCCCTCGAGGATTGCTGTAGGTTAGTTAGTAAACCGGTCGGTGTTTTGTACCGAATCGTTTTTAACAGTGACCCTGTAACCAGCGAGTTGCCGGTTTGATCCCCTGCTCTGACCGTCTCAGTCCTCTGGTGGTCAGAGGGCCCGGTCTTCTGCCAGTCTGCCCCCGAGCAGCTGTGGCTACCAACGTCAGCGAGTGAATGTGTGCATTAACGGGTGATGACGCACCATACAAGTTACCTTTTAATTCACTAATTATAAAAGAGTCCCACGGAAAACCCAGCTCCATATCCAGTGTCCTTCCACCTCATGCGGTGACGAACCCAGAACACAACTAACGGTGGAGACCTGAAGGAGTGGACACCTTTGCTGTATAAATCTGAAACGTATATTGTCTTTTAGGGTCTTTCCAGGTGAATATTGGTCGATATTTCTGAGATTATTAAGCACAAGCACTCTTGTTGTATGACGTCAGCTGTCAAAGTCCCCTGGCACCCTAGCAGGGGGTGTTTCACTGCTTTGAGGTTCAATGATTAAAATAATATAAAAAAATTATCTGCTCTGATCTGATGATCATATCTGTCCACAGGAGCATTGCTCTGGGCTCAGAATCTGTCCGATGTCAACTGGACCCACTCAGTTCAGAACCAGAAATTAAAAACGCGTGGAAAGTGAAGCCCAGGGCTCTCAACTCTCACGCATTGACCGTGTGACACATGCATTTCACTGACTTCACACGCAGCACACGGCATTCCTCACTCTTAAAAATAACGAAGCCCATCTGGGCTGCGGATAATCCGTTCACAGCTCTGTCCATCCAGAGCTCAGTCTAAACCCGCCTGCTGCGGAGCTGGTTCAGCTTCTTTCACAACTTGTGGCCCTCAGTAATTATTCCTGCAGCAGTTCATGTTAACAGAGGAGCAGGAAGAGCGATCAGAGTTATAAATAATTTTGATCTTAACCAGTGGTGAAAGTAAGCCGGTGCCGTCCGGTACTGCGTACGCAGAAGGGAAGGGGGGAGAGAGGCTGCCAGATAAAGCCTTCATTCAGAACCTTCAGTCATGGCTGCACGCTGGATCAGAAAACAGATCTACTAACCAGATACAGTCTAAAAAGCCACTTAGCCTGTTTATAAGTTTCGTTTATATTAAATACGCATTTTCTAACTACATGTGCCGTGTTTCTGTGCCTCAACACTCTCACTGCTCCTCTCTCCTCCCTTCCCTCGGACCCAGGTGCTTTTATCAGCGTTCACCATTCAAAACGTGAATCACTACGTTTAATGTCCTCACACCGTAGCAAAAGGTGCCAGTTAAAGTCAACAGGAGAGTTAGGAGTTGTGTTTCATGCTCTTTTGTTTAATGACACCGAACCAGTGATGCTTCGGTGGGCGTGCTGCTTTGCGCTTTAATCCAGGTGTGCATAATTATGTTACATGTAATTTAGGTGCGCACTTTTAAGGGTCATTTTAAGGAACTTGTAACATCAGAAGTTTTAGCTCAGACCCGTCATTCCTCCTGTTCCCTCTAAAGGAGTCCTTTACAATCTTTATTTATGCATTTTCAGAGCTTTTCTGTTCTTTCTCTCTTCGGTGACGGTCGCATTTTTCCTCCTCTCCAGCTCCTTGCTTCTTGCGCCCCCCCCCCTCCCCCTCTCCTGCTTCTGCTTGGTTTTTGTCTTTTGTGCTCTCTCTTCATAGCAACCGAAGCTCTGGAAATTATGGATCTCGTCAGCTGCACTCTCAATGCTATTGATCAAATTTTTGCAACTGGAAGGCAGAGAACGGTAACCTGACGCCGCCAGATAGATTTGCGCCGCATATCCATCTGGAAACCTTCCGTTGAAGTAACTTTGGGAAGGGGCAAAAATACTGGTTAGCTGATTGGCCTATGTTAGTGATAGACGGGCCAAATAAACCAATCAGATCAACGAAGCATATGACGTACTCGTCAACATGCTTCAGAGCGACGACAAAAACACAACCACAAGCCAAGCTACTCTTGCTGCTGCAGGTAAAGGCTCGTTAGCTCAGCAAAGAAATACTCTGTAATTCCGATAAAACTTGCTTGATAGCCACGCTAACGCTAGTTTCATCGGCTGAAGCCGCCATGTTCTTTAGACTGAACTGTCGCGCTTCTGGTTGCGTCACACCTCAACCCGCCTCAAAGCCAACGCTGATTGGACATTCGTTTGGTGAACGGCTCCAAATTTTCTTTAACGGAGAGTAGCCAGACTGATCTGCGAGTGAAACCTTGAAAGCTTGCGAGATCAGGATGGTCTCACGAGGCTAAGAGAACGGGGAATCCTGCGTGTCCCGATAGGACTCATATCGCTGGATACATCTTGGACCGGTGGGGGAAGTGGTCTACGGTGTGTCTTTCGATTTTGTCACTCGAGGACGTGGAAGACTTATACATGTTTGGGTTCATGATTCTTGGATTTCTTCTTTTTGGATTCGGAGGATTTCTGATGTATCAGCAACTTCAGAGGCTGTTGGTGGCAAATATGGCCATGATCAGGCTGCCGGCGGCTTACGACGCGATCACTAAGGCAGTGAATGAGCAGAACAGTAAGTTGAACGAACTACGCTGTAATGCTGGATGCGCTGGAACGCAGGCTGGCTACGGTGGTTGAACTCAGAGGAGAGATGGGATAAAATCTGGACGCGAAACGCGAAAAAGACCAACAAATTTGGAATATTAGATCCGTGGAGCCAGCGATGAAATGACTCTTAAAGCTGACGGAAAAGTTGGTACAGCTTGTTCTCATAACAAATTGTGTATTTTACTTAGGCTTTCCCACTATCTAAAACTCCCCTGGATGTTATGGCAAGATGGCCCAGAACTACTCCCCCCGCTCCCTCCTCTCCCGCAGACATCTGTGGATGCGTTAAGCTGTGGCGTGAGTGATAAAAACGTTCCAACATCAAGGACACTTGCCGGCAGGACGGCGTTCATGGACATACAAAAATCCACACAACATGCACACACTACTGATGCTCACTTATCTCATGAACTTACACGCGACAAGTCTCCAATGTTAACCTTCTGCTTATTTGTGTCTCGTCTTATTTGTGCTTTTCGGGCTCAGATTTTTGATATCTCAAACTGTATCCTGGTAATAGGATAAAGTGTGATATATGTGTTTTTCTCTCTCCCTTCCTAGTGTGGCTTCTATCTTTCTACAGAGTCAATGGCAGCGCCCTGTGGGCACCGTTTATCCCTCGTGTGCAGTGCACCAATGGGGGTAAAATCCGCCCACCTCACCGCCTCAAACCGGTATCATTACGTATAAATTATGCTGATATGCAGACGTTACCAAAAAAAAGTGTTTTTCTTCTACTGTCACTTAGGAGCCAGTGAGGACCAGAGCTTGAAAAGCTGCACCTATACTCATCAATTCTGGGGTTGCAATGCATAAATAGTGCTATATTTCCAATAGGATTCCGCCTGTGAGACCATTAGTGGGCTAAAAGCAAAGCAGAAAGTCATCATTCTCCGACCACAAATAAAAATGCGCTCAGAGAACAACTTCAAACTCAGCCTTCGGCTTCCGTAATTACGCACAAGAGCGCCCTGCGCCATAGAGGTGATTTGTATGGTCAGCGCGGAGACTGAGATGAGAAACCTGTCGCTGTGAAAGGTGATGATGATGGTTATAAATTGTAACAGGCTAGAAGTGCGTGGAGCTGAAAAGAGGGAAACATCAGCAGCTGGATGGTCCGTAAAGACGCAGCAAAATAAAATAAAATGCAGATCCACAAAAACAAACAATAAAAACGTCAAAAGCTAACATCTCAAACCGTGTTTTAAGAAAACATTAAACCCAGGAAGTGAAATAGCCTGCCTGATATGTAAAGCTACTTGAATCCAGAGTTTTGTGCAACAACAGAAAACGCACTGTTTCCTCTTTGCACTCTTTGTTTTTCGGATGACTAATAAAAACTGATCTGCAGACCTGAGCAAACAGAGGGAGCGTGCAGATGAAGCAGGTCTGACACATCCTGGAAAGCAAGGCCATGAAGATATTTAAAAACAAATAAAATAATTTTAAAATCAATCCGAAGGTGAACTAGTAGCCAATGAATTGCTGCTAAAAGTGGAGAAATTTCTCATTTTCTGGTACCAGTTAAAAAAAGAGCAGCAGCATTTTGGACCAGTTACAGTCAGGCCGCTTGTTGTGCAGGAATCCAAGTTATAATTAAAGCATAGATAAAAATCTTTAGTCAGCTGTCTCAGTTTGAAAAAGCTGGACTGGACCACAGATTTTAACTGTGCATCAAAGTTAAGATCATACACTCAGGTCTGTAGCAGTCAGTGTCAGATACTGACTTTAAGGTCAGCACTGATGTTAGAGACATCACTGCGCCCAAACAACATAAATAAGTTTATTTTTAGAGCAACTGTTTTTGTGTCAAAGTCTGACTGTCTTCTGCGTTAAAAATAAAAAAGCTAAACAGTGGTTTCTTATAACTGATTCCTGAGGGACGAGGTAAAGAAAGAAGAGGCCAAGCATGGAGCCTTGAGACGCTCTGCATGAGTGGGACTGTTTAATAAAATAAAATATAAACAGCAGCTCTCCATTCTTAAAAAAAGGACTGTAATAATACCGTCAATAACTTAAAACTATTTGAACAGTTGTGCTTTTTTCTGTTTTATTACGTTGACACTCTTTCTAACATAAGTAATACATGTCCACTTCCATGTCTAGTCGGTAAAAATGAGACGGACAGCGACCCCCCCCCCCCCGGCTAAAATTGGCATAATCTCACTCCTAACTTTAGATAAAAGCGATAAAAGTTAAGAGCTAATTAAATTACACATTAGATCTTCACCATTATTAAACTCAACCATTCATCCACTCGATGTTAAATTAACACGGGAACCTGGTTTGTTTACAGGGACCAAATTGCAGTGACGGCACGGACCGAACCTGTCACCGGATCGGTACCGGGCCTGCTGACGGAGGAAGATAGATCTGACCTGCTGATTATTCTGAAGGCTCTCTTGGTTCTGACCTTAGCTCTGCTTAGGTGAGGGTCCGGGCTCGACGTCTGGTTCTGGCCTTCCTCTGTTGTTGCGACACCACGGAAGTTCGGCCCAGGTGAGGTCAGCGCAGGTAAATTCTTCTTCTTCTTGTTTTATGGCGGTTGGCAAGCAACTTAATGATGTGCATTACCGCCATCTACTAGAGTGGAGTGTGAATCGGGATGCTATGTATATATATTCTCCCACAAAAAATAAATAACTAGATAAATAAGTAAATATAAATATAATGATAATAATAATTACATAAATATACTTATATCCTTTCTATCAATTTTGTTTTCTTAAGGTAGCTTATCAAATAACCAAAATACTCAGAATTAGACATTTTTCCCAAAATATCTTTTAAATTTAACTGTAATTTATTTTCTTGTAATTGACGTAATAATTCTCTTCTCTCCATAGAATATTTATAACAAACCAACAAAACATGCTCCACCGTCTCCTCTTGATAACAAAAGTCACAAACTCCTGTTGGATGTTTTCTCATTTTAAATAGATTTCCATTTAACCCTGTATGTCCGAAACGTAATCTCGATATAATTATTTCCTCTTTTCTATTCCTTCCTGTTATCCTCATTGCACCAACTTTCCTTTGAATACTATAAAGCCATCTTCCGGTTCTATCTTCTTCCCACAGCTTCTGCCATCTTTCCTTAACCTTTTGTTTAATAATATATTTAATTTCTTCCTTACTAAATGTTACCACTATATCAATATTAATATTTTTTGTAGCTTTTTTTGCATATTTGTCTGCTAATTCATTTCCTTTTATTCCTATATGGGATGGTATCCATGTAAAAATAACTACTAAACCCATTGCCTGAATTCTATACCTTAATAACTGAATCTCTAATAAAAGGTCTGATCTACTAGTAGAATGATTATTTTTTATTGAATATAATGATGAACTTGAATCGGAACAAATTATGCTTCTCAAAGGACGAACTTCCTCAATCTATTCTAAAGCTACAATGATTCCCATCATCTCTCCTGTATAAACTGATACTCCATCAGAAATTCTTTTACATTTCTTAATATTAAATTCTGGAACAATGAATGACACCCCATTATTGTTATTTGAGTTTTTTGAAGCATCTGTAAAAACTTGAATATATCCATAATAGTTATTGTCTAAATATGATTGTATTGAACTAAAATCTAAATAGTTTCCTTTTTCCCTTTCCTTCAACAAGGTTAAATCAACAATACTATTAGAAAATAAAGATGGATGAACTGGTGAAAGAGGGACTGTTTGGCTAATATTTATATAATCTAAATCAAATTCTTTTATAATATTTTCAATATCCCAACCAAAAGATTTTAAATTCTTTTTTCCTTTCCCCAACTAGGATTTAAAATTTTTTGACATGGATGATTTCCCTTATGTCCCTTTAATTGACACCAATAAGAAATCTTTAACTGTAGTCTTCTAAGATGAAGTGGTAACTCTCCCATTTCTACCAGTAAAGCTGATGTTGGAGTTGTTCTTATAGCTCCTGTTCATAACCTCAAGGCTTGATACTGAATATTATCTAATTTTTTGAGTAGTGTTTCTGATGCTGATTCTAAAGCTATACTTCCATAATCAAATACCGACCTTATTAAACCAGTATATATTGCTTTCAATGCTTTTCTCTCAGCACCCCACTCACTCCCCACCAAACACCTCATTACATTTAAAACTCTCTTACACTTATCCACAACTTTTTGAATATGAATTTTCCAACTAAGCTTTTCATCCAACCATAAGCCCAAAAACTTAAATTCCTTTACCCTCTCTAATTCATGATTATATATTTGTAATTTTAAATTTTCAGATACTTTAAATTTTAAATCCCCATTTAAAAGACCAATCTTCTATATTATTAATTGCTTCTTGTATCTTTTTAACAATGAAATTTAAATTTTTTCCCCCTCTTCCAAATTGCTCCGTCATCAGCAAATAAAGAAAATCCCATTCCACTCTCCAAATTGTCAAACATATCATTAATCATAATAGAAAAAAACAAAGGACTCACTATACTTCCCTGTGGTGTACCATTTTCAACAAGAAACTTTTCTGACAAATGTTGTCCTACTCTCACTTGTATTGATCTATTTTGTAAAAAATCTTTTATCCAATAAAACATTGATCCACTAATTCCCATTTTTCTCAATTTAATTCAAAAACCCTCTTTCCACATCATGTCATAGGCTTTCTCTATATCAAAGAAAACAGCCACCACACTCTCCCTATTAACTTGTCCTTTTCTAATTTCATGCTCTAAACATAGAATAGGGTCCATAGTACTTCTACCTTTTCTAAATCCACTTTGAAATGTTGATAAGTATCCCCTCTTCTCTATGAAATAACTTAATCTTTCATTTATCATTCTCTCCATTATTTTACATATGTGTGAAGTTAAAGCAATAGGCCTGTAACTAGCTGGATTTGACCTCTCTTTACCTGGCTTTAGGATTGGAACTACAATTGCTTCTTTCCATGCCTTAGGTAAAAAACCTACTTCCCATATCTTATTATAAAATTCTAACAACATCTTTTTAGATTCATTACTAAACTTACTAACCATAATATAAGTAATATTATCTTTCCCTGGAGATGAATTTTTTGATTTCCTTAAAGCATTATTTAACTCAAATAAAGAAAAAGGACCATTTAATAAATCATTATATCCTATATTTCCTTCTAATAAATTAACATTTTCATTAATTGTACAAACTCTTCTACGTTTCTCTTCTATACTTAAATTATTACTACTATGAACTTTAACAAAATTTTGAACCAACATGTTTGCCTTCTCCTCCTCAGTCACAGCCATAACATTTCCCACTTTCAGAACTGGATATCCATATTCAGGTTTAATTCCATTCATTCGCTTTATCATTCCCCAAATTTTGGAAATTTTTGTTTCCCTACCTACCGAATTACAAAAATTTCCCCAATAAACTTTTTTTGCATTTTTCACAGAGGTAAATTCTTCTTCTTCTTCATGGGATTTTATTAGCGGTTGGCAAAACCGCCACCAACTGGACTGGAGTGTGGACAGGAGCTTCACAGTAACACAAAAAATTAAATTAAATTATCTCTGATAAGTTTGTATTTTTCAAAAACAAAAGAATCTGAGCTTTACACTGAAAATCTTTTCAAATGTATGTCTGATTTTCATTTTATTTTATTTTTATTTATTTATTTTTATTTTTTTTCCCAGTGTCCTGTCTAGCAATGTGGCAATAAAAATTGATGTCTTAATGCCAAATAGAGCTTGACAGATTTTGCTTTCACAAGTGGAGCAAACAGCTTTCGCCATAGTGCTCCGCTTGATTTGTGCGTGTAAATAGCTTTATTGTGATTCCTGCAGGGAGAGTTTCAAATTATATGGACACTACAATGGGAAAGTAGGAGAGTAAAGGAAGAACAAGAAGGGGAAAAAAAGAAAGAGAAGAGAAGAGGTGAAAGAAAGAAGAGATAAAAGGAAGAGAATGATAAAACGTCCTCCGTCTGCTCCATCACCTGGAAAGAGACGCAAAAAGAACAGCACAACCAATGGACATAAAGCAACAGATACAATAGAGTAACACCTTGACGCCATTGCTAAATGTATTATTATTTAAGCTGACATGTGTAATCCGTCTTCCGTCTTCTTCCGCTTATCCGGGGTCGGGTCGCGGGGGTAGCAGCTTCAGTAGGGAGGCCCAGACGTCCCTCTCCCCGGCCACTTGGGCCAGCTCCTCGGGAGGAATCCCAAGGCGTTCCCAGGCCAGCCTAGAGACATAGTCCCTCCAGCGTGTCCTGGGTCTTCCCCTGGGCCTCCTCCCGGTGGGACGTGCCCGGAACACCTCACCAGGGAGGCGTCCAGGAGGCATCCTAACCAGATGCCCGAGCCACCTCAACTGGCTCCTCTCGACGTGGAGGAGCAGCGGCTCTACTCTGAGTCCTCCCCGGATGACTGAGCTCCTCACCCTATCTCTAAGGGAGAGCCCAGACACACTACACATTACATGTGTAATGTGATACCTTAAAAAAGAAAGTGAAAGAAAATAAATAAATAAATTATAGGCTTTCTGTATATAAGAGAACATTTAATACCTGGGACCCAGCACCTGTGGGAGTTTGTGAAAGTGCACTAGTTTAAGTGAAAATTATCCAGAAGGAAATAGCTCGATAGTGGTTGTGGAGAACCAAAGACCCGCCTTCCCCGAGCACAGAGGCAGGGGTCAGGGGACCCATAACCCCGGACTCCCAAAGGGGCCCCCAAAGCAGTGCGCCCGAGAGGGCCCTCACAGGAAATCTGCAAGACGCCCCCCGGACCGGGCCCCCCAAAGAGGGCGGGCCAACATAACCCGTACGAGCCACCCAGCCAGAACCCCCCCTCACCCCCTAAATACCTAATAAACCCCCTCCCTCCCCCACCATACCCTAGCCACCCCTGCCCCCATAAATGATTTTCATTTTATGCTTTGCTTCTCTAACCTTTCTCCTTTCAGTTCCAAATGAAAAACACTCTGTAAACACACGCTGTACGTTTCAGGCACGTTGCAATGTTCCTACAAACCTGTTGCATGTTTACCGATTACTTTAAGTGAATTATTCACACCTGTATGAGCCATTCTCCAGCGTGAAATTACTGATTCAGTTCTCCTGTCTTCCTGCTTTCCTTGTATCGCCCACATTTCTCTAAATTCTATATAGATGTCGTCCAGTTTCACCTTTTTTCCTGTCATATTTCCCTAACATAATTATTTAGTATCATTTTACATTCACCCTTGTTTAATGGAATTTGAATGTCCACATCTTTAGATTTTAATGCCTGTTTAGCCAGAATGTCAGCGTTTTCGTTACCGTCCACTCTAGTATGTGCCGGAATCCAAACAAATTCTGTTATATTTTTAAATTAAGTTTATATAATATGATAAACATTTCCTTTTTGAATTATTTCATGCAATACCTCCTGATACTGGATGTTTTGATCCATCAGTAAATAATAAAAGTTTATCCAAACATCATTTGAAGATAAACCTTGTGCAATAACACATTGTGGAACTCCTTTTTCGTTATTCTTGATTAATTTATGCAACTTCAAGTTTACAGATGGAGTAATAAATAGCCAGTGTGGAATATCTGAATGAGGTACAGTTGGACATAAATCTATTTTATGCAGTTCTGTGTTTTTAGCTTTTGCATTACCAATCCACCCAAAGCTAAATACACTACTCAAAAAAATAAAGGGAACACTAAAATAACACATCCTAGATCTGAATTCAATTCAATTCAATTTTATTTATATAGCGCCAATTCATGAAACATGTCATCTCGAGGCACTTTACAAAGTCAAATTCAATCATATTATACAGATTGGTCAAAAATTTCCTATATAAGGGAACCAGTTGATTGCTTCAAAGTCCCGACAAGCAGCATTCACTCCTGGAGAAGCGTAGAGCTACAGGGAGAGTCGTCTGCATTGTACATGGCTTTGCAGCAATCCCTCATACTGAGCAAGCATGAAGCGACAGTGGGAAGAAAAACTCCCCATTAACGGGAAGGAAAACCTCCAGCAGAACCGGGCTCAGTATGAACGGTCATCTGCCTCGACCGACTGGGGGTTACAGAAGACAGAGCAGAGACACAACAAGAGAGACAAGAAAGCACAGAAGCACACATTGATCCAGTAATCTGTTCTACATTAGATGGTAATAGCGGTGATTTGTCTTCCCTGGAAGATGTCACAGTTAACAGAACGTCAGACCAGGTGTACCTACTATGAAGAAAAAAGAGAGAGAACAAAAAGTTAAAAGCTGAAATGACGACAGTCATTTCAATGCAATGCAATGCAAATCTGGAGAACAGTAGACTGGAGAACAGTAGAAATCAGTAGAGTGAGAGAAATAGGCCCTGATGTCCTCCAGTAGCCTAAGCCTATAGCAGCATAACTATAGAAGTAGCTCAGGGTAACATGAGCCACTCTGACTATAAGCTTTGTCAAAAAGGAAAGTTTTAAGATTAGTCTTAAAAGTAGACGGGGTGTCTGCCTCACGGACCAAAACTGGGAGTTGGTTCCACAGGAGAGGAGCCTGATAGCTAAAGGATCTGCCTCCCATTCTACTTTTAGAGACTCTAGGAACCACCAGCAGACCTGCAGTCTGAGAGCGAAGTGCTCTGTTAGGAACATACGGGGTAATCAGAGCTCTGATATATGATGGAGCTTGATTATTAAGGGCTTTATACATTAGAAGAAGAATTTTAAATTCTATTCTTGATTTAACAGGAAGCCAATGAAGGGAAGCTAAAATAGGAGAAATATGATCTCTCTTGTTGATTTTCATCAGAACTCTTGCTGCAGCATTTTGGATCAGCTGAAGGCTTTGAACTGCATTTTGTGGACTTCCTGATAGCAAAGAATTACAATAATCCAGCCTTGAAGTAACAAATGCATGGACTAGTTTTTCAGCATCACCCCTGGACAGAATGTTTCTAATTTTGGCGATATTCCTGAGGTGAAAAAAGGAAACTCTGGAAACCTGTTTAATATGGGATTTAAATGACATGTCTTGGTCAAAAATAACACCAAGATTTTTTACGTTATTACCAGAGGCCAAATCAATGTCATCCAGATTAAGTGATTGATTAAGAAGTTTATTTTTTGAGGACTCTGGTCCAAAGATTACAACTTCTGTCTTGTCAGAATTTAAATGCAGGAAATTTAAAGTCATCCAGCTTTTGATGTCATCAAGACATGACTGCAGTCGAAGTAATTGATTGGATTCATCAGGATTTATGGATAAATATAGCTGAGTGTCATCAGCATAACAGTGGAAATTAATCCCATGCTGTCTGATAATTTTGCCAATCGGAAGCATATATATAGTAAAGAGAATTGGTCCAAGGACTGAACCCTGTGGTACTCCACAAGTGACCCTAGAGTTTGAAGAAGATTTATTATTAACATGAACAAACTGGAATCTGTCCGACAGATAAGATTTAAACCAGCCTAATGCTTTCCCCTTAATCCCTACAGTATGCTCAAGTCTTTGTAGGAGAATATTGTGATCAACTGTATCAAATGCAGCACTGAGATCTAACAGGACAAGTACAGACACAAGTCCATTATCTGAGGCCATGAGAATATCATTAGTGACCTTCACCAGAGCTGTTTCAGTGCTATGATGAGCTCTGAAGCCTGACTGAAACTCCTCAAGTAGGTCATTGCTTTGTAAATGTTCACAAAGTTGATTAGCAACTACTTTCTCAAGAATTTTAGATAAGAAAAGAAGATTAGATATAGGTCTGTAGTTTACTAGCTCATCTTGATCAAGAGAAGGTTTCTTAAGTAGAGGTTTAATAACAGCTACTTTAAAAGCCTGTGGTACATATCCATTTACTAAGGATAGATTAATCATGTCTAAAATAGGACCACTGATCAAAGGGAATATCTCCTTAAACAACTTGGTTGGGATTGGGTCTAACATACAGGTAGAAGGTTTAGATGAAGCTAAAATTTTAGATAGCTCAGAAAGCTCTACTGCTTCTAAACAGTTCAGACACTGTGCAGGTTCTAAAGATTCCTCCAACGCTGCCTCACTTACTGAGGATGAGGTAATCATGTTTGGGAGGATGCCAATTATTTTATTTTTAATGGAATCAATTTTATTTATGAAGAATCCCATAAAGTCATTACTGCTAAGAGCTAAGGGAATGGATGGATCAACAGAGCTGTGACTCTGTGTAAGTTTGGCAACTGTACTGAAGAGAAATCTAGGATTATTTTTATTCTCCTCAATTAATGATGATAAATATGCTGCTCTAACTCTGCGAAGGGTCTTGTTATACAACAATAGACTGTCCCTCCAGATTAGGTAGGTTTCCTCTTGGTGTGTAGAGCGCCATTTTCTCTCCAATTTCCTAACATTGTGCTTCAAGGAACGCAGCTCTGAATTATACCAAGGAGCCAGCTTCCTGTGAATTATCACCTTCTTTTTCAAGGGAGCTACATTATCTAATGCAGAACGCAATGACGAAGTCACACCGTTAACAAAGACATCTATTTGTGAATGGGAAGAAACAACATTACGGAAGCGTATTGCTGCCACTGGACAAAATATTTTTTTTGTTGCTTATCTTGTATAAACATGATAATTATCTTGTATAAACGTGATCTTATCTTGTATAAATGTGATAAATATCTTGTATAAACATTATAATTATCTTGTATAAACGTGAAAATTATCTTGTATAAACGTGATAAATATCTTGTATAAACATGATAATTATCTTGTATAAATTTGAAAATTATCCTGTAAAAACGTGATAACTTATCCAGATGGTGGCGCTAGTATGCTTTTAGTCTGACTCATTTAAGACGAAGAAGAAGCATGTGCGTCATCTACTCGAGAACTAAAATGGCAAATTTATGGGAATGGATCAAGTTTTACTTTATGCTCGCTAGTATCACCTTATTTTCAACGGAAATACGGAGACAGTGAGTGGCGGTTTTCCGTGCGAGACGTCCGATACGTCACTTCCTGTTACTGGCGAGTTACATCCTTGTTGGGATGGCGAGGGGTGCTGGTGCCTATCTCCAGCAGTCAATGGCGAGAGGCAGGGTACACCTGGACAGGTAATATATCTGAAATATGAGTGGCCGGCAAATACATTATGTGTTCTTCCATGTGTCAGAGACACTCCTCTGGTATGCCAGAGGAGTACACATGCACTGTTCTTCTCCTCTCCTAGGTGTGATCCTTTGGTGCCTGTAGTATCAGCATCTTTCTGCATAGGTGACTCTGATTATGAGCGGTCCGGTCAGCCTCTGCATCACAGCGGCAGTCATCTGTCAAAAACAAGACCCCACAAGACCACAATCAGTTTAGCAAACAGCATAAAACATATCAAGACTACTTAAAACTATGTTAACACCAAGCTAATAGAGCAGCACCTGCATCATTACTCATACTCATTCAAATATTCATATCACACATTCCTTCTAGTTTTTACAAACAGCCTATGCTAGTACCTGGGATACCATTGGTAAGGTTACACAGTCAAGATATAACAGCAATAGTTTGGGTTCTATAAGAGGAAAAAATGGGTTTTATACATTTTATAAATGTCACCGTTCCAAACTAAATATTTAATTACACAGCTAAATGTTTAGATTGTAAACTATATATTAAGATGCAAACCAAGCATTTAGTTTTCAAATGAAATATTGAACTCCAAATTAAATGTTTAGCTTACAAACTAGACGTTTATTTTGGAGCTAAATATTAAGCTTGTTATTTAAATATTAAACTGGGAACTGTGACTTATTTATAGATTTATGAATAACAAAAATATGAATAATGAACCCTGCCTTTTATGTCATATGACAGGCTAAATATTTTTGCTGTAAATCTCTCATTGTATAACTTTACAAACGGAACCCCAAAAACCTACCAGCAGAGATGAAAAATATTCAGATAATAATTGACAGACAGAACAAAGCTAAAAGGTGGCTGTCTTAATGTGAAAGCATCTTTTTTATCAAGAGTGACACAAACGTAAACACTGTACACTTCCCAAGCTCACCTGTCTGCTCCCCTCTTGACGTCTCCACCGAGATTTTAATGGAACTTCGTAGCCCGGCCACTTTTCTGGCATCGTGTTGTCTTCTATCGGTCTTTTGTCCACGAAATTAAAAGAACAAACATACCATTGTTTCGGTGGTTTCTTCAAATTTACAACTTTTAGCCACAGGCGGAGGGATATCTCATTCTTCGGCTGGGGGTGAAGAAAGTAGGGCGCCTGGTATCTACAGCTCTTGTACGCGGTCGATGATTAAAACACTCCTGTTCCACATAAACCTTTCGTTTACACCCGTTATCATGACAGCCTCTAACCGGACAAACGATCCCGGCCTTCCATGAAATCATAAAGACGAGTAATTTGGTACGAATTAGCTGCGCGAGTCGCTGTCCAGCTGACTCGCCAGTAACAGGAAGTGACGTATCGGACGTCTCGCACGGAAAACCGCCACTCACTGTCTCCATATTTCCGTTGAAAATAAGGTGATACTAGCGAGCAAAAAGTAAAACTTGATCCATTCCCATAAATTTGCCATTTTAGTTCTCGAGTAGATGACGCACATGCTTCTTCTTCGTCTTAAATGAGTCAGACTAAAAGCATACTAGCGCCACCATCTGGATAAGTTATCACGTTTTTACAAGATAATTTTCACGTTTATACAAGATAATTATCATGTTTATACAAGATATTTATCACGTTTATACAAGATAATTATCACGTTTTTACAAGATAATTATCACGTTTATACAAGATAATTATCACGTTTATACAAGATAAGATCACGTTTATACAAGATAATTATCATGTTTATACAAGATAAGATCACGTTTATACAAGATAATTATCATGTTTATACAAGATAAGCAACAAAAAAAATATTTTGTCCAGTGGCAGCAATACGCTTCCGTATTACGGAAGCGTATTGCTGCCACCTGCAGGGCATTTCTTCAATACTGACGATATTAAAAGGGGGACAGACTCTTTAAAGTTTGATGCAGCATTGTCTGATAAAGATCTACAACAATGGATTTGGAGCCACATTCAGAGTTAAACTAGAAAAACACACTACAGGATCCAGCTTTGATGTCATTTCCTTAAAACAAGTCATAGCATCAATTCCTTCGTCTGGCAGGAGCTGCTGACACACTCCAGCCACATGAGGTCCACCATGTCTACATTAGGAGAACCCAGGACCAACCGCACCAGCAGATGGTCTCAATGTGTCTGATCTCCTCTCTGTCCCTGATGGCAGTCAGACTATCTCTGGGGACACATGGAGGCTGCAGGCCCCCAAAGAAATGCTCCCCCACACCATCACTGACTCAGACCGGTCCTGCTGGAGGACGCTGCAGCAGCAGAACGTTCTCCACGGCGTCTCCAGACTCACGTCTCTCATGTGCTCAGCGAGAACCTGCTTTCACCTGTGAAGAGCTCAGGTTATCAGTGGAGAATCTGCCAGTCTTTCTCCATGGCGTCAATGTTCTGGAGTGTCCACCATCAAGCCCTGATCTCGGTCCCACAGAACCACGGTGGATGGAGCTGAGGAAGTTTGACCAAGGTGGCCTAAAACCTGACCCGGTTCCACTGGTTCTGTCCACAGGAATGGCCAAAATGCCATCAGACTATATTGTGAAAAGCATCTGGAAGGAAACCCAGAACATTTGACTCAAGTCTGACAGTTTAAAGGGTAGTTCTGCCAAATACTGAGGAGATGGATGGAAACCTGTGAATGTGAGGAAAGTTACAGATAAAGACTCTTTCTCTTTATTCTGACATTCAGCAAATAAACTAATTAATAAATGAATCCTGAGCTGAAGCAGGAAGTTTAGTCTGATTTAATGTCAGACGTTAAGCGGAGCGGTTCTGTGCGTTTTTACGTAGCGTATGTAAATATCTGGTTCCATCTGTGGACACACTGACGGAAAGATTACCTGAGAGTCCGATTTCTGTGAACACAGAATCATCTAATGTCAATAGCGGATCAGAATAAACAGTGAGTCCATTAATGGCAGGGTTCTGCTTTGCATCAGATCTCCATTTGGTTCCCTACTTTTCATCCCTTTCTGTTCTCTTTGGTTTTTAGGAAACAGGAAATCCTCTAGATTTTTCTGGATGATTTCCAGGTTAATCTGCTCATCGAACCAGAACCTGCAGTTCTGCTCCACTGTCCTGAATCTGGATGGGATTCACTGGAAGATGACGATCCAGATGTTTCAGCACAGCTGGTTCTGCTGTTGGAGGTCGGTTCGGTTAGCAGCAGATCATCTTTTCAGAGCCCAGCTGTCAGATCCTGGACTGAATGGTAAATCTTTGGCACGTCACTTTCTCAAGTCCAGAGGAACTGAAGCGCTTCACGTCGTCACTCACCGGCTGACGGTGGCGTGGCGAGCTGCATTGCAGCCACAGCTGCCCTGGTTCAGACTCACAGAACTGGGGCTGCAAGACAGTTGGCGCCACCGGACCCCCTGACCACCGCCAGCAGGCAGAGCATGCAAAGTGCCTTGCCCAAGGGCACAGCTGAGACGACTGGGGCAGGGATTCAAACCGGCAACACGTCAGTGACAGGATGACCTCCTCCTGATGAACTCGCCCCTGAATGTTCTGATCAGGTTTTGATGTTCAGATGAATTATTTTACTTTTGTTGTTTTATTTTATTTGACCTTGTATAGAACAGATAAAAAGGTGTTTTTTTATTTTCTCTGATTCCTCTGATGATTTCATGATTTTTTTTTTAGATTTTCATTTTTCATTTCATTTAGTGGTTCTTCCTGTAGTCTCGTCTTTAGTAACAGTTTCTGCAGCAACCTGAGGAACAAAGAACACATTATATTGTGTTCTGTTGGGTTCTGCTGAGTGTTATGTTCCGTCCTCTCACACTGATCCAGTTTTTCATTTTAATTAAACATTTAAAAAATAAACTTGACGTATTCACAGGGTAGAACCCGCACTAAGGAGGTTCCAGAGGTTGTGGCCACACAGGGCTCCAAGGTAAAGACTAACATTTTTAAAATGAACTCTGGAATGAAGAAAGAGATTAAAGCTGTTGGTTCAATTCCCTGTCCTATCGGCAGGGGGCGCGTTCCGCCGCCTTTCCGCTGTGTGTTGTTACGGCGGGTTGTCATGGTGACAGCAGCAGCACCTGTTATTGATCACCTGGATCGGTTACCTGCCAGTGCCACAGTCTGACGCTCACCAGCCGCTCGTCGCTCATCTCTTTGTGTCTTTGTGCGGCAGCATGAGGAGGGTTTGAGACCCTCACCGGCACGGCCCGCTGAGGTGCGGGGCGGGCGGGAACAGCTCGCTTCAGTTCCACGTCACTTGCTTGTCTGTTGTACACCTCTCTGCCGGGGGGTGGAGTCAATCGATCCGTTCCGGACGGCGTTCGATCATCATTCACGTGACTTCGAATAGCGCCCTGATTGGCTGATGCGGATCATGTGACATGCTGACACGTTGTCATAGAGATTAGCCCCACCCACCAAGTGAGCGTGGCTTTTCTGTCTTCAGAAGCAAGCGCTCTCTGACATGTGTCTGTGGGCGGGTCCTAAAGTACGAGCGGCTACGGGATTGGCCGAGCGCAGCGGCAGCGGGCTGCGCTCTGATTGGTCACAAGTACTGAGCGAAACTGTCAGTCATACGCAAGCCCCGCCCGGTTCAGACTGCGGAGCGCTTCGGGACCAGGACCTGAAGATCCGGACTTTGTTGCCTAGAGTGTGTGTGATTGATCCGGATCAACGGAACCGATCAGCGGATCCATGTCCCGGCTGCTGGAGAGCAGGAAGGAGAAGGACAGGATGAAGGAGACCAGCCTGAAGGTGAGCCCGGAACCCCGCCGCGCGCGTGCACGATCACTTTCATCATCCTTAGTTTATTATGGTTCACACGGAACCAGCCAGACCCAACCGACCGGACCGCGGTTCCAGTCGGTGTCTGGCCGGTTCAGGTCTGTTGTGTCTGATCACATCTGGAAACTACAGCCCAAACCGCTGGTTCCGTTACTTCGGCGGACACGCGGGCTCTCTCTGTGTGAACAGACCGGGGCTCGGTTCCGGGCTCGGTTCAGGGGTTGGTTCTGGGTCCAGTTTTACGGAAAACGTAGCAGGAAAGTTCGGAGCTCAGAAACGGGAAACAGATTTTTTTTCTTTCCGCTAACTCAAACGAGCACGCGCGTTTCTGCCACCGCGCGTGTCCAAGGGAGCGAACTTGCGTGGGTCCGAATGTGTGCGCGCGAGAAGCGTCGGTCGGTACCGAAGCGGTTCGGTGTGTTCGGACTTTGTGAGGGCGGCAGCGTGGCCGCTTTGTCCTGCAGGAGGAAGCGGGAGGGGGAGGGGAGGACGCGCGCGTCCGTGCGTCTGGGCGCGTGCGCGCGCGTCTTATACAGGAAGAGATGGGCAGGACTGCAGGTCTGACCTCTGACCTACAAACCCAAACAAACTGGTTCTGATCCGGACCGCCGTGTCTGATCCTGAATAAACAAAAGAAAACGTCTCATGAGCATCAGGTCCAGAACTGCTTCTTGTGATCAGAACCTGCTGGTTAAATCTGAACACACCTCCTCCTTCAGATGGTTCTGGTTCTGACAGAATCTGCTGCTCCTCCACCAGGCGGTGAAGCACGGTGGAGATGGAGTGGTGGCGGGTTGCTGCCCGCGGGAACGTTGCATCAGAGACCAAAGAAATCATCTGGAAGCTTTCAGCAGAATAAAGGTCCACAAACGCATCGGTAACGGGCAAAATGAAGGCATGTTCTGCTCAGATGGTGCCGGCACCATCTGAGCCTAGGTGTGCGATTACAGACTTTAACCATTTATACTTTGCTATTATTCCTAATTAGCCGTATTCCCACTGATGGATTTGATCTGAATACACAGCAATGATGACTGATGATGGATGGAGGATGGATGATGATGATGATGGATGGATGATGATGATGATGGATGGTTGATGGATGGATGATGATGACGATGGATGGATGGTTGATGGATGGATGATGATGATGATGGATGGATGGATGATGATGATGACGATGGATGGATGATGATGATGATGGATGGTTGATGGATGGATGATGATGACGATGGATGGATGGTTGATGGATGGATGATGATGATGATGGATGGATGATGATGATGATGGATGGATGATGATGATGATGGATGGATGGTTGATGGATGGATGATGATGATGATGGATGGATGATGATGATGGATGGATGGTTGATGATGATGATGATGATGGATGGATGATGATGATGGATTGATGGTTGATGGATGGATGATGATGACAGGGTTTCCCGCAGCGCTATCTTGGCGAGGCGGCTGCCTCGCCAAGATAGCGCTACCGCCTCGCCAACATTTCAAAAAAAAAAAAAAAAAAAAAAAAAAGTGACGTTAACCCATTGTTGTTGCTTTCGCGCGTGCGTGAGTGGCGGGGAAAAAACTCATGGATACGCTCCGCGAGTCGGTCCGCACCCCCCCCCCCCCCCCCCCGGTCCGTGGACAACGTGTCGTCCAACCCCCCCCCCCCCACCCCCCCCCCCCCACCCCCGCTCCGCGAGTCGGTCCGCCTCGCATAACCACATTCCTGCGGGACACACTGGATGATGATGGATGGATGGTTGATGGATGGATGATGATGGATGGATGATGATGGATGGATGGTTGATGGATGGATGATGATGGATGGATGATGATGGATGGATGATGATGGATGGATGGTTGATGGATGGATGATGATGACGATGGATGGATGGTTGATGGATGGATGATGATGATGATGGATGGATGATGATGATGATGGATGGATGATGATGATGATGGATGGATGGTTGATGGATGGATGATGATGGATGGATGATGATGATGGATGGATGGTTGATGATGATGATGATGATGGATGGATGATGATGATGGATTGATGGTTGATGGATGGATGATGATGACAGGGTTTCCCGCAGCGCTATCTTGGCGAGGCGGCTGCCTCGCCAAGATAGCGCTACCCGCCTCGCCAACATTCCAAAAAAAAAAAAAAAAAAAAAAAAAAGTGACGTTAACACTCGGTTTGTTGTTGCTTTCGCGCGTGCGTGAGTGGCGGGGAAAAAACACATGGATACGCTCCGCGAGTCGGTCCGCACCCCCCCCCCCCCCCGGTCCGTGGACAACGTGTCGTCCAACCCCCACCCCCCCCCCCCCCACCCCCGCTCCGCGAGTCGGTCCGCCTCGCATAACCACATTCCTGCGGGACACACTGGATGATGATGGATGGATGGTTGATGGATGGATGATGATGGATGGATGATGATGGATGGATGGTTGATGGATGGATGATGATGGATGGATGATGATGGATGGATGGTTGATGGATGGATGATGATGATGATGGATGGATGGTTGATGATGACGATGGATGGATGATGATGATGATGGATGGATGGATGGATGGATGGTTGATGATGACGATGGATGGATGATGATGATGATGGATGGATGGATGGATGGATGGATGGATGGTTGATGATGACGATGGATGGATGATGATGATGATGGATGGTTGATGATGATGATGGATGGTTGATGATGACGATGGATGGATGATGATGATGATGGATGGATGGTTGATGGATGGATGATGATGATGATGGATGGATGGTTGATGATGACGATGGATGGATGATGATGATGATGGATGGATGGATGGATGGATGGTTGATGATGATGATGGATGGTTGATGATGACGATGGATGGATGATGATGATGATGGATGGATGGTTGATGGATGGATGGATGGTTGATGGATGGATGATGATGATGATGGATGGATGATGATGATGATGGATGGATGGTTGATGGATGGATGATGATGATGATGGATGGATGGTTGATGATGATGGATGGATGGTTGATGGATGGATGATGATGATGATGGATGGATGGTTGATGATGACGATGGATGGATGATGATGATGATGGATGGATGGATGGATGGATGGTTGATGATGATGATGGATGGTTGATGATGACGATGGATGGATGATGATGATGATGGATGGATGGTTGATGGATGGATGGATGGTTGATGATGACGATGGATGGATGATGATGATGATGATGGATGGATGGATGATGGATGGATGATGATGATGATGGATGGATGGTTGATGATGACGATGGATGGATGATGATGATGATGGATGGATGGATGGATGGATGGTTGATGATGATGATGGATGGTTGATGATGACGATGGATGGATGATGATGATGATGATGGATGGATGGATGGATGGATGGTTGATGATGACGATGGATGGATGATGATGATGATGGATGGATGGATGGATGAGTCGTTACTCTGATTAAGATATTGACGTGGTTCTGATGATCCGGCTCAGTCCAGAACCTCTGAGTGTTCTGAGGGTCACCTGCTGCCCCTGACCCTGATTGGCTGGCGGTCTCAGGTGTGCTCTGACTCTCCTGCCCCTCTCAGCGGTGGATCACGTGACCACGGAGCAGAGCAGCATGTTCTTCGTCCCGGTGAAGACGAGCAGAGCGGGCGTTGGGACGCCCACGCCTGCTGGAGCATCCTGTGCGTTGCCGTGGTTACCTGCAGCTCAGCAGCGAGCCCACTCACTCGCCACTCTGCGAGGGAACAGGCGCCGATAACCGCTGACACGCATTTAATTACAGAGGCAAACATTTAAAGTCACAATCAAACAGAACCTTTAGTCCGGCCTGGTTCACCTGAGCTACGGATCTTCTCATTCTGATCCAGAGGTTCTACAGAACAGGGTTCTGATGTGTGGCGGCCTTTCTCGTCATGTTTTGCTCATGGGCAGGGAAGTAATCCCAAAGCTTTTCGGGATCAGGAAAACGGAGCAATTCTGCAGGAACCTGTAAATTCTGGCTGCTGATGTGGTTCTGGTGCCGGCTGGTTTGGTTACATTTAGAAGCTGCAGCCTCTGGAGTGGCCACCAGGGGGCAGAGTAGGCCACGGTTAGAAAGCTGCGTGCGTCACTTTCCACGCAGTCAGAGAAAACGACGCCGACCCAGGCGCTGGTTTAGGAGACGGGGAACTGGCGCCGCAGGTGGTGAGGAGGTGAACTGCAGCCAAACTGCATCATGGTTCCTCAGACGGTCATTTTCCCTCCTTATCAGACTTTAGTCAGAGATCTGCTTCATCATCAGCATTCAGAGGTTATTCATGCTGGAGCTGGAGACGCGTAGCTACATCAGGACCTTTCAGGTTATCGATGAAGGTCCATAAACCAGCTGATGATCACCAGGGTGCCGTGAGCCACAGATTATCAGCTAAATTAACGGATCGGTTACTTTAATTGCTGTAAAAGGTCGAACACACTGGTGCGTCCTGCTGCTCGGTGGATGCAGCTGCTGCAGCACCTTGGATAGGAGAATTAGGAGGAAACGAGGTTTCAGGGATCAAAGATCTCCTGGTCCATGATGATGGCTTTGGACTCCCTGGAGCGCTGCGTCCTGCTCTGACCTGCAGGAGACGGTGGCCCCTCCCCCAGGTGCTGGGTCCCAACCCACTCTCTGGACCCAGAGCGCAGAGGAGGCGCCTACGCGCCGCTCTAACCCTTCGTTCCTCATGTTCTCCTCAGATTGTCTGATCTCTCACCTCAGCAGTTTCAACATGGAGCCCAGAGCTTCACTTTTAATGGGAACATCTTTTACCGCTGATTTACGCATTTAATAAACAACTTTCTGTGAATCAGCTGACCCATTTAAATCCACGTCAACATTCATGAGGTGCTTTAAACAGTTCTGGTTGCGTGCAGAGAGCAGAACCCGACGAGGAACCTGGTAACAGGTCCAGAAAGGGAAGCGGCTGCTGGTGTCCGCAGGGTTCTAGAAATCTGGATCTCTTTTGGCCGAATGCAAACTTAGTCTGGACTCTGGGCATTGTTTTCTAAAGGAGAGCCCAGAACCTCTGGTACCCAGAACAGTGAGCGAAGGTCGGTGCAGACCGAGTTTGTGCTGGGTTTACGTTGTTGGTCGGACGTAGTTCGTAGTTTGTGAAGTCGCTGTGAGTCAGAACCAGAACCAGCTTTATTCATGATTGTGTAGGTTACCTGGTCCATGGTACGGACATCTTCACACATCTAGGCCTGGGGGGGGGGGGTCGCTGGTTTTGGCTCCAGAACCTGCAGGTGTTTGGCGTTAAGAACAGAATCTGTAGCGGGCCATCTTTCTGGAGCCAGCAGTGTCCTGAGAATACAAACATGGAGCCATCTGGCCTAGTCCCAGAATGGAGACGTCTTCATTAAACCTTTATTCATTAAACCTTTATTCATTAAACCTTTATTCAACCAGACAAAAGACCCTTTAGACCGAGACCTTTTACCGGGGTACCTGGCAAAGGGTCGTGACACTGACACTGAGACCAAGGAGCGGGTTTCCCTTCAGCCCAGGTCCTCTGAGATGTTTCACAGACGCTGGCGTGCCTTTAGTCAGCGACGTGACGCCTTGCTGTAACCTCATTGTTCTCTGAGCTGAATGCATCCATAAACATATGTGAGTTACTTCTGGAGGCTCTGCTGGGTTAAAACCTTTTACAAAAACGTTCATGGAGCTGGACATACCTGCAAAACTACCTAATCTACACATAAGTCATGAAAGCTGTTAAAACCATAATATTCCCACTGCGTGTACCGGTGATCTGGTTCTGCTGGAATGACCTCAGGTTTGCTAACTAAGCATTTTTATCTGTTCAGAACCTTTTGAACCACCTCTCCCCATAGCTCAAAGACTAGTTCCCCCATCTGTCTCCGTCCCATCCAACCAGCTGGGTCACGTCCGTACTTCTGGTAGAACTCCATGGTTCTGCTCTCAGCCACACAGGGGGAACCCACTAATATGCTACCGGTCTTAATTGGACCGCTGAAGTGGGTGGGCTTTGCTGCCTCTCTCCTCCAGAACCTGAAGAACATTTAGCTCTTTGCTCTTCATTCCAAACAAACCCTGAAATATGTTCATTCAAGCTTCTGAATAGTTTGAGGGGTTTCTAATGATAGAAAACATTCACTCACTGAATTCTGCTTGACCAGCCGGCTCCACACATCAAGCTCATCGTGGATTTTTGTCTTAATGCAGTTCTAGTGCATATTGAATATCGTTGGCCAGACTCACTCCTGGGTGTTTAATACCAGTTCCTCTTATAACGGAACAGCGTGTTGATTTCTTCTGTGGACGTGTCATTACATAACCTGCAGAACACATCCTGAATATTGTTTGTCTGCAGCATTTTGATTGGTAGAGGCGGGCTTTGTTGAGATCAGTGCATCGTCTGCATACAGACTGATTCTACACTCCAGTTAGTCCCGTAATATCCCATAATGACCATTAACCCTTATTCTGTATGTGGTAGGGCTGGGCGATAATTCAATAACAATATCTATCGATCGATAGACGTGTGGCGCGATAGGAAAAAATAGGGTCGATAAAAACTTCGATAGACAGTTTTACTTCCTTGCTACAGTCGGCACGCCGTCACAAAGCGCCGCCCTCTCAAACCAAAACACACAGAGCACGTGAATATGTCGCAGCAAGTAGCGGCGGAGGAAACGGTCCCAAAACGGGGTTTTACTAGTTCACCAGCCAGATAGAAATAAACCAGTGATTGTAAAACTTGCAAGGAACCGGTAAAAGCAGAGTCTGGTAACGCAACCCACCAGTATTCATCACGTAAGCCGCTCACACCCACAGCAGCGAGCTGTGCGGCTCCGGGACGTCGTCGTCTGGAAGTTCTTCCAAAACAAAGCAGGTATAGCAGCTAAACTGGGCTCCCTTCTTTGTGATAAAATGACAAAGCGTCCAAGCGGCATAAGGACATCAGGCATGCAGTAACGTGCTTCATAGTGATGGATATGCTGCTGTTGTCTGCAGCTGAAAAACCTGCCACTCTTTATTTAACCAACCAAAGTTGGTTAAATAAAGATTTAATTGGAATTCTGTGTTTGTGTTTTTTATTTAAATCAAATCATTTAGCAATATCATAAAATGTCCAGGCAGAGCTGCACATAAAATATGGTTTTAAATATTTTCAATAATTATCGATATCGATCAATATGCATTTTTTTTATCGATAAGCTTTTTTTCTATATCGCCCAGCCCTAGTATGTGGGGAGAAATAAAGTGTCTGAAAACAGTCCACAGCATCTTGATTGAAGCCAAATCTCTTCATCACTAAGAAGACAAACTCCCACCCGACTGAATCAAAGCTGTTTCACGTCTAAACCGAAGTAAAGCACTAATTCAGGCTTCATTTGTCCGTTGTCTGGAACCCCTGGGGTGTTTGGCTGTTTTTCACAAACCCTGGTTGGTCCTCGTTAACAATTGAATTAACATTACAGGTTTCATTGTTTGTGCTGCAATGGTGGCATAAAGTTTACAGCCTGTGCTTAAAAAGCTCCAAGGTCTTTAGTCCACCCGGCCTGCTCTAGGAACCTCTGAGCGGAGGGCCTCTCCAGGAGCCAGGAAGTCCTAACGAGGGGCGCCGTCGGTACCGGGGGAAGTGCTAGGGTTCTTTCCTCCTTGGTTACTGGTGAAATAAGTTTATCATTAGCTTCTCCATCCAGGGCAGGAAGGTCTAAGGAGGTCTGAGTGTTTACTAAACTGGTCTGATTCACAGTATAAAGATTTTTTATGTCTTTCAAAAGTTTTTGTTTCCTGAGCCTCCAAACCAACAGAGTTGCTGCTCCTGGTCCCGCCTCATAATATCAGTTTTTAATGGATGTCTTACTCCACATCCTCCCTCAATATTTGATTCATTTCCTGTTTCATGTGTCTGCTTTGTTGTATAATAGAGGGCTCTGTATTTACGGTGTGTGTTTGGTTCAAACCTGTCAGTTTCTCCTGTAAATTAGTTCATTTTTAAGTTTTATAGGTGCAGCACCTTGAGAACAGCCGAGAACAGCTTTAGCTGCATCCCATAATATACTATGATTTACTTCTCTGGGAATATTGTCCAAACTGTCTGCTTTTTTGACATATATTTCAGCACTAGGTGGTGCTTGAGTTCTGTCTGTAGACCAAAACAACCCCCCCCCCCTTCTCAGTTGCCTCCTGTGTTTGTAAAGAAACACAGAAAAACAGCCTCACCTGTCGGAGGAACACCTGAAGCAGGAAGTCCCAACTTAATGAAGCTGCTGCCATGTTGCTCCTTCGCTGCTCTGACGGTGGTAATTAGGGCCGGGAGGGGCTGAGAGGCAGCTGTTCAGCGTCCAGCCCGGTCCGGTCCGGCTTGGTCCGGTCCGGTCCGGAGAACAACGCAGCCTGCGGTGTGACGTCAGACTATAGTCAAAATTTCACCTTTAGATCCTCACGTCATTATTTTCTAGTTATTTCTGTCTAGAATAGTGAAATGTTGCTTATTGCTCCAATGGGCTCCCTCTCTGTCCCAACCCCGGCCCGCTGGGCCCGCTGGGCCCGCTGGGTCCCGTGACCCCCCAGGAACAGAGCTCTCTTTCTCCTTCCTCACTGAACTCTTTATTCACCCATCAGCTGATCCCTGACTGTCACTGCTTACTGAGCGCTGCTTCTTCACTCAATAAGCTGGTTCTGATCCATAATGACCCGATCTGTTCCTTACAGACCACATCTGATTCTGGCCGAGCTGAACCAGCAGCTAGGGCTGTGTGATATGGCTGAAAAGGTTTCACCACATCATTTCACATCAGGGATATCCAGCATTGTTTAGTTTAGTGCAGTTTTTTACCAACGTGACTCAAGGACCGCTGGAAAAAGCCCGAATGTGACCCGGACCCTTTTTAAACGTCACCTTCAGAAAATGTCTGCCCACCACCCTGCTTAGTTTGGCCATGAGGGGTTGAGAGGCTAAGTCCTTTCCTCTGCCTACATCCCCCATTATACCAAGCGGCTCTGGATCGGAGCCGGTGGAATGACTGAAAATGTAATCTGTTAATATTAGGGTTTTTTATATATATATATATATATCCATATGGATTTATCGGCCAGCCTTAATAGCCACATTACATTTCAGAAATATTTTCTCCCTGTTTTGTTCTGTGGGGGTCTGTTGGTGAAGTGCATCATGGGAGTTGGAGTCCAGCTTTCTTCCTCTGTGTTTTGCTTAAATAAGTCTGCAGCTGGTAGAGCAGCTGAGGACCGATGCATTGAGACGGCGGACAGCAGCTCGTCTCCAGCTCCAGTGATCAACATGGCTTCTGATATCCTCCTGACAGCCGTGACCAGAACCGCCGTCAGAACCATGAAATGTTGTAATCCTGAGGCTGGTTCTCATGAAGACAGATGGACTTCCTCTTCCTCTTCCTGTTCAGAGAAACCGACCGAACAAAGGAAAGCAGAAGTTCCCATGGAGACTCGGTCACAGGGCCCGTTCTGATCCGGTCCGACCGAGCCCTCTCTGGTACCGCTGGGTTTCTTAACCTGCTGCAGACAGAGTGACCAGCAGGTCCCATCGCTCTGATGACTGAAAAATGAACCGGACCGGTTCAGACCTGACAGTCATCGGGTCTGTCTGAGCCAGAGGGCTGTAGGTTCTGACCTCCTGAAGGCCAGTCAGGATTTCTGGGTCCGGGTCGTGGAATGTTCCTTGGAGGCGGGTGGAGCTGAAATCTGATCGGTTTGCTTCTGAACATCAGAACCGGATCTCTGATTTTGGATCGGACCTGAACGGGTTAGCTCCAATCTGAGAACCGTGCCGCCTTCCAGACTCATTTAGCGGTTAAACTGAAGGTAAACACTGTTATGAGGCCTGAGGTTTTTATAAAAATCTGAACCGTCTGCTCCATCTGGACCTGTTCTGCTCAGGTTCTGCTCAGGTTCTGTTCTCAGGTCAAAGAGAGTGCTGGAGCACAGAGAGGAGGATCAGAGCTTTCCAGTCTGTTGACCCCACATCCTGACCTGGTACTCAGCCCAGCAGGACCCAGGAAAGACCCGCGATCCTCTCCGGTGCTATGGCAGAACCCGGTTACCATGACAAATGGGTCCAACTGGGACTGAAGGTCTGGGTTCTGACAGACTGGAACCAGATAAGAGTATCTGATGTTGGTGTTTTATTTTCATATTTGACCCGGAAACAGCATTTATTCAGGCATCCAGGTTCTGATCGATGTGCTGTGATTGGTCGGTCCAGGCGGGCTCCGCCCTGCAGCGCTGCTGAACGGCCAGCAGGCGGACCGGTGAGCAGGAAGAACCGGTGACAAAGTTTTCCTTTTCATTGGAGAGCAAAGTTTGCAGACTTCTGAGGATTAGAGACGACTTTTCTGAGGGACTCCATCGTTTCTACCAGGTTGATGTGTAGTTCATATTTCTCCTATTCATTTCTTTTTTATTCACTTATTGTTTTTTTTATGCTTGTTACATATTTTTGAACTGGTGTTGCACTGAGATGTGCAGCAGCTCTTATTCATTCATTGTATTTATATTTAATTTATTTTGTTGTTTTCTGCAAAGAAACACGGCTTAGGTACAGAGGCCAACTATACATGATTTCTGTTTGGTTTTTTTACAAATAAAAAACTGAAAAGGGCATTGTGCAAAAGTATTCAGCCCCCCTGAGCCAATACTTTGTGGACCCACCTTTTGCTGCCGTTCCAGCTGCAGGTCTTCTATGGTTTGTCTCTACCAGCTTCTAGGGACTGACATTTCTGCCTGTTCTTCTTTGCCAATCAGCTCCAGCTCAGTCAGATCAGCTGGAGAGCGTTTGTGAACATCAGTTTTCAGATGTTGAGCAGATTCTGGATTGGGTTTATGTCTGGACTTTGACTAGGCCATTGTAACACATGAATTTGTTTCGCGCCCTGGCGTTATGTTCAGGGTTCCTGCTGGAAGGTGAACCTCCACCCAGTCTCAGGTGTTCTGCAGACTCCAGCAGGTTTTCTTCCAGGATCGCCCTGCATTTGGTTCCATCCATCTTCCCTGTTCCTGCTGAAGAGAAGCACCCCCACAGCATGATGCTGCCACCACCATGTCTGACAGGACGGTGTGTTTAGGGTGATCTGCAGTGGTAGTTCTTCTCCGCACCACACAGCGTTTTACATTTTAGCCAAAAGGTCCATTTTGGTCTCGTCTGACCAGAGCACCTTCCTCCATGTTTGCTGTGTCTCCTTTATAGAGCGGCACCTGCTGGCCAGTTCCTCAGAGAGCAAGCCTCTTACACCATTAGAAACAGTCTGATTTTATGCCTCTGGCTGAAAGCACAACAGCATTGTGGTTTTGTTGCGTTCTCTTTATTTTGCATTGTCTAGTGGTTTTTGTCTCTCAACGAATTCCCTTAGGGGACAACAAAGTTCATCTTATCTTTTAAATGGAGTGAATGGTCAAAACAAACCGAGCTTTAAATAACAAACCGGTTGGTGTTGGATGCACCATGTAGATCTGGATTTAAGTGATTATGTATTTTTTATTTTTTGGGGGGATTTCTCGCGGCTCTAGTGACTCGCTTTTTAACACAGTAGGCTAACAGGAGGGGTGTGGAAGAGAGGGAGAGACATGCGGCAAAGGCCCGCGGGTCGGAGTCGAACCCGGGTCGACCGCGTCGAGGACTAAAGGTACATGGGTCGCGCTACCCGCTGTTCCACCAGAGCGCCCCGTGATTATACATTTCAGTGCATAATGTTATGCTGCTGCTACCCAGTGATGTCCTGAGTCTGTGATCAATAAAGTACATCATATTATCATATTAACAAAAAGACTTTGCACCGGGTCCATGTTCTCTACGTTCTTAGTCTTAGTGAGGACTTCAGAACCGGGTCCATGTTCTCTACGTTCTTAGTCTTAGTGAGGACTTCAGAACCGGGTCCATGTTCTCTACGTTCTTAGTCTTAGTGAGGACTTCAGAACCGGGTCCATGTTCTCTACGTTCTTAGTCTTAGTGAGGACTTCAGAACCGGGTCCATGTTCTCTACGTTCTTAGTCTTAGTGAGGACTTCAGAACCGGGTCCATGTTCTCTACGTTCTTAGTCTTAGTGAGGACTTCAGAACCGGGTCCATGTTCTCTACGTTCTTAGTCTTAGTGAGGACTTCAGAACCGGGTCCATGTTCTCTACGTTCTTAGTCTTAGTGAGGACTTCAGAACCGGGTCCATGTTCTCTACGTTCTTAGTCTTAGTGAGGACTTCAGAACCGGGTCCATGTTCTCTACGTTCTTAGTCTTAGTGGAAGGACTTCAGAACCGGGTCCATGTTCTCTACGTTCTTAGTCTTAGTGGAAGGACTTCAGAACCGGGTCCATGTTCTCTACGTTCTTAGTCTTAGTAAGGACTTCAGAACCGGGTCCATGTTCTCTACGTTCTTAGTCTTAGTGAGGACTTCAGAACCGGGTCCATGTTCTCTACGTTCTTAGTCTTAGTGAGGACTTCAGAACCGGGTCCATGTTCTCTACGTTCTTAGTCTTAGTGAGGACTTCAGAACCGGGTCCATGTTCTCTACGTTCTTAGTCTTAGTGGAAGGACTTCAGAACCGGGTCCATGTTCTCTACGTTCTTAGTCTTAGTGGAAGGACTTCAGAACCGGGTCCATGTTCTCTACGTTCTTAGTCTTAGTGAGGACTTCAGAACCGGGTCCATGTTCTCTACGTTCTTAGTCTTAGTGAGGACTTCAGAACCGGGTCCATGTTCTCTACGTTCTTAGTCTTAGTGGTAGGACTTCAGAACCGGGTCCATGTTCTCTACGTTCTTAGTCTTAGTGAGGACTTCAGAACCGGGTCCATGTTCTCTACGTTCTTAGTCTTAGTGAGGACTTCAGAACCGGGTCCATGTTCTCTACGTTCTTAGTCTTAGTGAGGACTTCAGAACCGGGTCCATGTTCTCTACGTTCTTAGTCTTAGTGAGGACTTCAGAACCGGGTCCATGTTCTCTACGTTCTTAGTCTTAGTGAGGACTTCAGAACCGGGTCCATGTTCTCTACGTTCTTAGTCTTAGTGAGGACTTCAGAACCGGGTCCATGTTCTCTACGTTCTTAGTCTTAGTGAGGACTTCAGAACCGGGTCCATGTTCTCTACGTTCTTAGTCTTAGTGAGGACTTCAGAACCGGGTCCATGTTCTCTACGTTCTTAGTCTTAGTGAGGACTTCAGAACCGGGTCCATGTTCTCTACGTTCTTAGTCTTAGTGAGGACTTCAGAACCGGGTCCATGTTCTCTACGTTCTTAGTCTTAGTGAGGACTTCAGAACCGGGTCCATGTTCTCTACGTTCTTAGTCTTAGTGAGGACTTCAGAACCGGGTCCATGTTCTCTACGTTCTTAGTCTTAGTGGAAGGACTTCAGAACCGGGTCCATGTTCTCTACGTTCTTAGTCTTAGTGGAAGGACTTCAGAACCGGGTCCATGTTCTCTACGTTCTTAGTCTTAGTAAGGACTTCAGAACCGGGTCCATGTTCTCTACGTTCTTAGTCTTAGTGAGGACTTCAGAACCGGGTCCATGTTCTCTACGTTCTTAGTCTTAGTGAGGACTTCAGAACCGGGTCCATGTTCTCTACGTTCTTAGTCTTAGTGAGGACTTCAGAACCGGGTCCATGTTCTCTACGTTCTTAGTCTTAGTGGAAGGACTTCAGAACCGGGTCCATGTTCTCTACGTTCTTAGTCTTAGTGGAAGGACTTCAGAACCGGGTCCATGTTCTCTACGTTCTTAGTCTTAGTGGAAGGACTTCAGAACCGGGTCCATGTTCTCTACGTTCTTAGTCTTAGTGAGGACTTCAGAACCGGGTCCATGTTCTCTACGTTCTTAGTCTTAGTGAGGACTTCAGAACCGGGTCCATGTTCTCTACGTTCTTAGTCTTAGTGAGGACTTCAGAACCGGGTCCATGTTCTCTACGTTCTTAGTCTTAGTGAGGACTTCAGAACCGGGTCCATGTTCTCTACGTTCTTAGTCTTAGTGAGGACTTCAGAACCGGGTCCATGTTCTCTACGTTCTTAGTCTTAGTGAGGACTTCAGAACCGGGTCCATGTTCTCTACGTTCTTAGTCTTAGTGAGGACTTCAGAACCGGGTCCATGTTCTCTACGTTCTTAGTCTTAGTGAGGACTTCAGAACCGGGTCCATGTTCTCTACGTTCTTAGTCTTAGTGGAAGGACTTCAGAACCGGGTCCATGTTCTCTACGTTCTTAGTCTTAGTGAGGACTTCAGAACCGGGTCCATGTTCTCTACGTTCTTAGTCTTAGTGAGGACTTCAGAACCGGGTCCATGTTCTCTACGTTCTTAGTCTTAGAGAGGACTTCAGAACCGGGTCCATGTTCTCTACGTTCTTAGTCTTAGTGAGGACTTCAGAACCGGGTCCATGTTCTCTACGTTCTTAGTCTTAGTGAGGACTTCAGAACCGGGTCCATGTTCTCTACGTTCTTAGTCTTAGTGAGGACTTCAGAACCGGGTCCATGTTCTCTACGTTCTTAGTCTTAGTGAGGACTTCAGAACCGGGTCCATGTTCTCTACGTTCTTAGTCTTAGTGAGGACTTCAGAACCGGGTCCATGTTCTCTACGTTCTTAGTCTTAGTGAGGACTTCAGAACCGGGTCCATGTTCTCTACGTTCTTAGTCTTAGTGAGGACTTCAGAACCGGGTCCATGTTCTCCACGTTCTTAGTCTTAGTGAGGACTTCAGAACCGGGTCCATGTTCTCTACGTTCTTAGTCTTAGTGAGGACTTCAGAACCGGGTCCATGTTCTCTACGTTCTTAGTCTTAGTGAGGACTTCAGAACCGGGTCCATGTTCTCTACGTTCTTAGTCTTAGTGAGGACTTCAGAACCGGGTCCATGTTCTCTACGTTCTTAGTCTTAGTGGAAGGACTTCAGAACCGGGTCCATGTTCTCTACGTTCTTAGTCATAGTGAGGACTTCAGAACTGGGTCCATGTTCTCTACGTTCTTAGTCTTAGTGAGGACTTCAGAACCGGGTCCATGTTCTCTACGTTCTTAGTCTTAGTGAGGACTTCAGAACCGGGTCCATGTTCTCTACGTTCTTAGTCTTAGTGGAAGGACTTCAGAACCGCGTCCATGTTCTCTACGTTCTTAGTCTTATTGAGGAGTTCAGAACCGGGTCCATGTTCTCTACGTTCTTAGTCTTAGTGAGGACTTCAGAACCGGGTCCATGTTCTCTACGTTCTTAGTCTTAGTGAGGACTTCAGAACCGGGTCCATGTTCTCTACGTTCTTAGTCTTAGTGAGGACTTCAGAACCGGGTCCATGTTCTCTACGTTCTTAGTCTTAGTGAGGACTTCAGAACCGGGTCCATGTTCTCTACGTTCTTAGTCTTAGTTAGGACTTCAGAACCGGGTCCATGTTCTCTACGTTCTTAGTCTTAGTGGAAGGACTTCAGAACCGGGTCCATGTTCTCTACGTTCTTAGTCTTAGTGAGGACTTCAGAACCGGGTCCATGTTCTCTACGTTCTTAGTCTTAGTGAGGACTTCAGAACCGGGTCCATGTTCTCTACGTTCTTAGTCATAGTGAGGACTTCAGAACCGGGTCCATGTTCTCTACGTTCTTAGTCTTAGTGGAAGGACTTCAGAACCGGGTCCATGTTCTCTACGTTCTTAGTCTTAGTGAGGACTTCAGAACCGGGTCCATGTTCTCTACGTTCTTAGTCATAGTGAGGACTTCAGAACCGGATCCATGTTCTCTACGTTCTTAGTCTTAGTGAGGACTTCAGAACCGGATCCATGTTCTCTACGTTCTTAGTCTTATTGAGGACTTCAGAACCGGGTCCATGTTCTCTACGTTCTTAGTCTTAGTGAGGACTTCAGAACCGGGTCCATGTTCTCTACGTTCTTAGTCTTAGTGGAAGGACTTCAGAACCGGGTCCATGTTCTCTACGTTCTTAGTCTTAGTGAGGACTTCAGAACCGGGTCCATGTTCTCTACGTTCTTAGTCATAGTGAGGACTTCAGAACCGGATCCATGTTCTCTACGTTCTTAGTCTTAGTGAGGACTTCAGAACCGGGTCCATGTTCTCTACGTTCTTAGTCTTAGTGAGGACTTCAGAACCGGGTCCATGTTCTCTACGTTCTTAGTCTTAGTGAGGACTTCAGAACCGGGTCCATGTTCTCTACGTTCTTAGTCTTAGTGAGGACTTCAGAACCGGGTCCATGTTCTCTACGTTCTTAGTCTTAGTGGAAGGACTTCAGAACCGGGTCCATGTTCTCTACGTTCTTAGTCTTAGTGGAAGGACTTCAGAACCGGGTCCATGTTCTCTACGTTCTTAGTCTTAGTGAGGACTTCAGAACCGGGTCCATGTTCTCTACGTTCTTAGTCTTAGTGAGGACTTCAGAACCGGGTCCATGTTCTCTACGTTCTTAGTCTTAGTGAGGACTTCAGAACCGGGTCCATGTTCTCTACGTTCTTAGTCTTAGTGAGGACTTCAGAACCGGGTCCATGTTCTCTACGTTCTTAGTCTTAGTGGAAGGACTTCAGAACCGGGTCCATGTTCTCTACGTTCTTAGTCTTAGTGAGGACTTCAGAACCGGGTCCATGTTCTCTACGTTCTTAGTCTTAGTGAGGACTTCAGAACCGGGTCCATGTTCTCTACGTTCTTAGTCTTAGTGAGGACTTCAGAACCGGGTCCATGTTCTCTACGTTCTTAGTCTTAGTGAGGACTTCAGAACCGGGTCCATGTTCTCTACGTTCTTAGTCTTAGTGAGGACTTCAGAACCGGGTCCATGTTCTCTACGTTCTTAGTCTTAGTGAGGACTTCAGAACCGGGTCCATGTTCTCTACGTTCTTAGTCTTAGTGAGGACTTCAGAACCGGGTCCATGTTCTCTACGTTCTTAGTCTTAGTGAGCACTTCAGAACCGGGTCCATGTTCTCTACGTTCTTAGTCTTAGTCGAAGGACTTCAGAACCGCGTCCATGTTCTCTACGTTCTTAGTCTTATTGAGGACTTCAGAACCGGGTCCATGTTCTCTACGTTCTTAGTCTTAGTGGAAGGACTTCAGAACCGGGTCCATGTTCTCTACGTTCTTAGTCTTAGTGAGGACTTCAGAACCGGGTCCATGTTCTCTACGTTCTTAGTCTTAGTGAGGACTTCAGAACCGGGTCCATGTTCTCTACGTTCTTAGTCTTAGTGAGGACTTCAGAACCGGGTCCATGTTCTCTACTTTCTTAGTCTTAGTGAGGACTTCAGAACCGGGTCCATGTTCTCTACGTTCTTAGTCTTAGTGAGGACTTCAGAACCGGGTCCATGTTCTCTACGTTCTTAGTCTTAGTGAGGACTTCAGAACCGGGTCCATGTTCTCTACGTTCTTAGTCTTAGTGGAAGGACTTCAGAACCGGGTCCATGTTCTCTACGTTCTTAGTCTTAGTGAGGACTTCAGAACCGGGTCCATGTTCTCTACGTTCTTAGTCTTAGTGAGGACTTCAGAACCGGGTCCATGTTCTCTACGTTCTTAGTCTTAGTGAGGACTTCAGAACCGGGTCCATGTTCTCTACGTTCTTAGTCATAGTGAGGACTTCAGAACCGGATCCATGTTCTCTACGTTCTTAGTCTTAGTGAGGACTTCAGAACCGGATCCATGTTCTCTACGTTCTTAGTCTTATTGAGGACTTCAGAACCGGGTCCATGTTCTCTACGTTCTTAGTCTTAGTGAGGACTTCAGAACCGGGTCCATGTTCTCTACGTTCTTAGTCTTAGTGGAAGGACTTCAGAACCGGGTCCATGTTCTCTACGTTCTTAGTCTTAGTGAGGACTTCAGAACCGGGTCCATGTTCTCTACGTTCTTAGTCATAGTGAGGACTTCAGAACCGGATCCATGTTCTCTACGTTCTTAGTCTTAGTGAGGACTTCAGAACCGGGTCCATGTTCTCTACGTTCTTAGTCTTAGTGAGGACTTCAGAACCGGGTCCATGTTCTCTACGTTCTTAGTCTTAGTGAGGACTTCAGAACCGGGTCCATGTTCTCTACGTTCTTAGTCTTAGTGAGGACTTCAGAACCGGGTCCATGTTCTCTACGTTCTTAGTCTTAGTGGAAGGACTTCAGAACCGGGTCCATGTTCTCTACGTTCTTAGTCTTAGTGGAAGGACTTCAGAACCGGGTCCATGTTCTCTACGTTCTTAGTCTTAGTGGAAGGACTTCAGAACCGGGTCCATGTTCTCTACGTTCTTAGTCTTAGTGAGGACTTCAGAACCGGGTCCATGTTCTCTACGTTCTTAGTCTTAGTGAGGACTTCAGAACCGGGTCCATGTTCTCTACGTTCTTAGTCTTAGTGAGGACTTCAGAACCGGGTCCATGTTCTCTACGTTCTTAGTCTTAGTGAGGACTTCAGAACCGGGTCCATGTTCTCTACGTTCTTAGTCTTAGTGAGGACTTCAGAACCGGGTCCATGTTCTCTACGTTCTTAGTCTTAGTGAGGACTTCAGAACCGGGTCCATGTTCTCTACGTTCTTAGTCTTAGTGGAAGGACTTCAGAACCGGGTCCATGTTCTCTACGTTCTTAGTCTTAGTGAGGACTTCAGAACCGGGTCCATGTTCTCTACGTTCTTAGTCTTAGTGAGGACTTCAGAACCGGGTCCATGTTCTCTACGTTCTTAGTCTTAGTGAGGACTTCAGAACCGGGTCCATGTTCTCTACGTTCTTAGTCTTAGTGAGGACTTCAGAACCGGGTCCATGTTCTCTACGTTCTTAGTCTTAGTGAGGACTTCAGAACCGGGTCCATGTTCTCTACGTTCTTAGTCTTAGTGAGGACTTCAGAACCGGGTCCATGTTCTCTACGTTCTTAGTCTTAGTGGAAGGACTTCAGAACCGGGTCCATGTTCTCTACGTTCTTAGTCTTAGTGGAAGGACTTCAGAACCGGGTCCATGTTCTCTACGTTCTTAGTCTTAGTGGAAGGACTTCAGAACCGGGTCCATGTTCTCTACGTTCTTAGTCTTAGTGAGGACTTCAGAACCGGGTCCATGTTCTCTACGTTCTTAGTCTTAGTGAGGACTTCAGAACCGGGTCCATGTTCTCTACGTTCTTAGTCTTAGTGAGGACTTCAGAACCGGGTCCATGTTCTCTACGTTCTTAGTCTTAGTGAGGACTTCAGAACCGGGTCCATGTTCTCTACGTTCTTAGTCTTAGTGAGGACTTCAGAACCGGGTCCATGTTCTCTACGTTCTTAGTCTTAGTGAGGACTTCAGAACCGGGTCCATGTTCTCTACGTTCTTAGTCTTAGTGGAAGGACTTCAGAACCGGGTCCATGTTCTCTACGTTCTTAGTCTTAGTGAGGACTTCAGAACCGGGTCCATGTTCTCTACGTTCTTAGTCTTAGTGAGGACTTCAGAACCGGGTCCATGTTCTCTACGTTCTTAGTCTTAGTGAGGACTTCAGAACCGGGTCCATGTTCTCTACGTTCTTAGTCTTAGTGAGGACTTCAGAACCGGGTCCATGTTCTCTACGTTCTTAGTCTTAGTGAGGACTTCAGAACCGGGTCCATGTTCTCTACGTTCTTAGTCTTAGTGAGGACTTCAGAACCGGGTCCATGTTCTCTACGTTCTTAGTCTTAGTGAGGACTTCAGAACCGGGTCCATGTTCTCTACGTTCTTAGTCTTAGTGAGGACTTCAGAACCGGGTCCATGTTCTCTACGTTCTTAGTCTTAGTGAGGACTTCAGAACCGGGTCCATGTTCTCTACGTTCTTAGTCTTAGTGAGGACTTCAGAACCGGGTCCATGTTCTCTACGTTCTTAGTCTTAGTGAGGACTTCAGAACCGGGTCCATGTTCTCTACGTTCTTAGTCTTAGTGAGGACTTCAGAACCGGGTCCATGTTCTCTACGTTCTTAGTCTTAGTGGAAGGACTTCAGAACCGGGTCCATGTTCTCTACGTTCTTAGTCATAGTGAGGACTTCAGAACCGGGTCCATGTTCTCTACGTTCTTAGTCTTAGTGAGGACTTCAGAACCGGGTCCATGTTCTCTACGTTCTTAGTCTTAGTGAGGACTTCAGAACCGGGTCCATGTTCTCTACGTTCTTAGTCTTAGTGAGCACTTCAGAACCGGGTCCATGTTCTCTACGTTCTTAGTCTTAGTGGAAGGACTTCAGAACCGCGTCCATGTTCTCTACGTTCTTAGTCTTATTGAGGACTTCAGAACCGGGTCCATGTTCTCTACGTTCTTAGTCTTAGTGAGGACTTCACAACCGGGTCCATGTTCTCTACGTTCTTAGTCTTAGTGAGGACTTCAGAACCGGGTCCATGTTCTCTACGTTCTTAGTCTTAGTTAGGACTTCAGAACCGGGTCCATGTTCTCTACGTTCTTAGTCTTAGTGGAAGGACTTCAGAACCGGGTCCATGTTCTCTACGTTCTTAGTCTTAGTGAGGACTTCAGAACCGGGTCCATGTTCTCTACGTTCTTAGTCATAGTGAGGACTTCAGAACCGGATCCATGTTCTCTACGTTCTTAGTCTTAGTGAGGACTTCAGAACCGGATCCATGTTCTCTACGTTCTTAGTCTTATTGAGGACTTCAGAACCGGGTCCATGTTCTCTACGTTCTTAGTCTTAGTGAGGACTTCAGAACCGGGTCCATGTTCTCTACGTTCTTAGTCTTAGTGGAAGGACTTCAGAACCGGGTCCATGTTCTCTACGTTCTTAGTCTTAGTGAGGACTTCAGAACCGGGTCCATGTTCTCTACGTTCTTAGTCATAGTGAGGACTTCAGAACCGGATCCATGTTCTCTACGTTCTTAGTCTTAGTGAGGACTTCAGAACCGGGTCCATGTTCTCTACGTTCTTAGTCTTAGTGAGGACTTCAGAACCGGATCCATGTTCTCTACGTTCTTAGTCTTATTGAGGACTTCAGAACCGGGTCCATGTTCTCTACGTTCTTAGTCTTAGTGAGGACTTCAGAACCGGATCCATGTTCTCTACGTTCTTAGTCTTATTGAGGACTTCAGAACCGGGTCCATGTTCTCTACGTTCTTAGTCTTAGTGAGGACTTCAGAACCGGGTCCATGTTCTCTACGTTCTTAGTCTTAGTTAGGACTTCAGAACCGGGTCCATGTTCTCTACGTTCTTAGTCTTAGTGGAAGGACTTCAGAACCGGGTCCATGTTCTCTACGTTCTTAGTCTTAGTGAGGACTTCAGAACCGGGTCCATGTTCTCTACGTTCTTAGTCATAGTGAGGACTTCAGAACCGGATCCATGTTCTCTACGTTCTTAGTCTTAGTGAGGACTTCAGAACCGGATCCATGTTCTCTACGTTCTTAGTCTTATTGAGGACTTCAGAACCGGGTCCATGTTCTCTACGTTCTTAGTCTTAGTGAGGACTTCAGAACCGGGTCCATGTTCTCTACGTTCTTAGTCTTAGTGGAAGGACTTCAGAACCGGGTCCATGTTCTCTACGTTCTTAGTCTTAGTGAGGACTTCAGAACCGGGTCCATGTTCTCTACGTTCTTAGTCATAGTGAGGACTTCAGAACCGGATCCATGTTCTCTACGTTCTTAGTCTTAGTGAGGACTTCAGAACCGGGTCCATGTTCTCTACGTTCTTAGTCTTAGTGAGGACTTCAGAACCGGATCCATGTTCTCTACGTTCTTAGTCTTATTGAGGACTTCAGAACCGGGTCCATGTTCTCTACGTTCTTAGTCTTAGTGAGGACTTCAGAACCGGGTCCATGTTCTCTACCTTCTTAGTCTTAGTGAGGACTTCAGAACCGGGTCCATGTTCTCTACGTTCTTAGTGAGGACTTCAGAACCGGGTCCATGTTCTCTACGTTCTTAGTCTTAGTGAGGACTTCAGAACCGGGTCCATGTTCTCTACGTTCTTAGTCTTAGTGAGGACTTCAGAACCGGGTCCATGTTCTCTACGTTCTTAGTCTTAGTGAGGACTTCAGAACCGGGTCCATGTTCTCTACGTTCTTAGTCTTAGTGAGGACTTCAGAACCGGGTCCATGTTCTCTACGTTCTTAGTCTTAGTGAGGACTTCAGAACCGGGTCCATGTTCTCTACGTTCTTAGTCTTAGTGAGGACTTCAGAACTGGGTCCATGTTCTCTACGTTCTTAGTCTTAGTGAGGACTTCAGAACCGGGTCCATGTTCTCCACGTTCTTAGTCTTAGTGAGGACGCGGGCAGCAGCGTTCTGGATCAGCTGCAGCTGTCTGATCCACTTTTTAGGCAGACCTGTGAAAACACCGTGTGAAAACCAGAAAAGGTCTGCATACTGGGGCTAACGTGTTTTCCCACTGACCCTAAACCTATTTTCCATTTAACAGAAAGGTGTTAGGCCACATATCAGGTGCCCCGTCACGCTCCAGGTATTCGTCTAGTTCCTCCCTCTGCTCTTTGTTTCCCACAAAGACAGAAACCCAAAACATCGCCTGAATGTCTGATGCAACAAAAACCTTATTCACCTGTTCCACCAGCAGATTTCCACCTGATCCGTGTAGTCACATGACTCCCTGAGTATCTAGGTCTCAGCTGAGTCTAGGGACCTTACCTGATCCAGTACAATCTGCAGCTCTACATCTGATCAGATGACGTCTGAACATTAGGCTTGGAATAGACACATTGATTCAAATTGGCCGAATAGCAGAAAATGAACTGATAGATTTCTAGCAAGTCCACTGAAGGGTTTCAGTGTTTTCTGTTTGCTTCAGAACAAGGAGAAGGAGCGCCTGAAAGAGCGTGAGAAGGAGACGAGAGAGCGGGAGGCGCGCTCCAGCAGCGGCCACCTCTTCACCTCGCTGAGTGTGTCGGCCACAACGCTGTGCTCATCCTGCAACAAGAGCATCACAGCCAAGGAGGCGCTGAGCTGTCCAGGTAAATACACCTGCTCAGGTATCCACACCTGTCCAGGTAAATACATCCATTCAAGTATCTGCACTTTTCAATTCAGTTAAACTTTATTTATATAGAACTAATTCACAACATTTCATCTCAAGGCTCTTTCCAAAGTCAGACTCCATCAGATCCTCCAGGTTGGTCAGAAAGTTTCCTCTCTAAGGAAACCCAGCAGGTTGCATCAAGTCTCTCCAAGCAGCATTCACTCCTCCTGAAAGAGCGTAGAGCCACAGTGGACAGTCGTCTGCATTGTTGATGGCTTTGCAGCAATCCCTCATACTGAGCATGCCTGAAGCGACAGTGGAGAGGAAAACTCCCCTTTAACAGGGAGGAGAACCTCCAGCAGAACCAGAACCACGCTCAGTGTGAACGCTCATCTGCCTCGACCCACTGGGGCTTAGAGAAGACAGAGCAGAGACACAGAAAGCTCAGAAGCTCACATTGATCCAGGAGCAGTGGCGGATCCGGGCGGGGGCGCAGGGGGCGCGCACACCCCCCTTTTGGAGACCAAAAGTATTTTTTTAAGAGCCAGAAATTTTAAACATCCTTCATAGAATTAAGATTATTAGCCAGTACCTGTCATCTAGAACGCACTGTGACGCCGGCGCGGCGGTCGAGACTCAGGATATCCGAGCATGAATTTGAATTGCTCACAGCCCAGGACACGCTGGAGGGACTATGTCTCTCTGCTGGGAACGCCTTGGGATTCCCCAGGAGGAGCTGGCCCAAGTGGCCGGGGAGAGGGACGTCCCCCGCGACACGACCCCGGATAAGAGGAAGAGGATGGACGGACGGAGAGCTCAGGTCTCGCGTTATTACAACGTGACGCGATTTGTCAGTGATACCACAATATTGCGTCGATCACGAGGAGACGGTGAAACAGGAAATGATTTAAAGGGAAAGTCCGCTCAACAAGGAAAAATCAGTGGATCATTAGCTATACCTAAAACTAATACGTTTGTGGCGATTTAATGAATTTAGCGTTAATCAGTAAAGAAATAAAAACACAAATTGTCGTCGCGATCACCGATACTAGGGGCGGCCATTAGTGCCCAAATATGGGCACACATCACATCCGGCCTGACATCACATCCTGTGTTGTTTCTTAGTGGAGAGGCACTGCGCTCATACAGCTGCGATACACAACAATTATTTCAGATTTCCAGAGGACTTCACCATTGAAATTTGTGAGAGTTATTGTTGAAGCAACAATGCCCACCTGCATGGCAGTTGGATGTTGCAATACATCGGGTAAAAGTGGAAAACACAAAAATAAGGAGACGGCTGCCGCAGCAGACAGATTCATCTCACATCGTCCCTTTTTGGTCTGCTTGCCTCAAACTGGTATGGCTGGATTTCGTCAAAAGTCAGGTTGCTATCAAGAAAGTCTTCTATATATTCCAAATCGCTATCAGATGATGATGATAAATGGATGGATCAACAGAGCTGTGACTCTGAGTAAGTTTGGCAACTGTAATGATGAAAGATATGCTGCTCTAACTCCATAAAGACCTAAACCCTGGAAACTGGTTCCAACAAGAAAATCAATTTAGCTTCTTTCAGAATAAAGTTATTCCAGGACACAATGGCGGGTCCAGTTCGTTCCCGCTGGGTTCTATTAAGGAACTCCACCAGAACTCCAGGTTCTTCTCTGGCCTTTGGCTTTGGGGTGGATTGTGGAGAAATGGGCCCATCGTGAGTGGCAGTAAGGTCTCACATGGCTGTAGTGATGTCACAGATGCACCGTCTGTGACATCACTACAGCAGCTGGTGCTCCAGCCAATCAGAGTAGATACTGAGCAAAGACCTTTCTGTCTCACAGGATGCAACGTCACCATCCACAACCGCTGCAGGGACAGTGTGGCCAGCTGTGCCAAGATGAAGCAAAGGGTAAGGCCTGTCTGTCTGTTACCTGTCTCCCTGTTACCTGCCTGTTACCTGTCTGTCTGCCCGTTACCTGTCTGTCTCCCTGTTACCTGTCTCACAGCAACAGAAGTTGACCTTGGTCAGAAACAACTCGGCTCTACAAAATGTCGCCCTGCGTACCAAAAGTGAGTCCACCTTTCTGTCTTACTGCCGTCTGTCTCTCCACCTGTCTACCTGCCTGTGCCCCTCCCACATGCTTGTCCTCTCTGGCCACCCTCAGCTCCGATGATGAAGGAGCGTCCAAGCTCAGCCATATATCCCTCCGACACTCTGCGGCAGTCCCTGCTGGGATCCAGACGGGTCCGATCCGGCCTCACCCTCGCCAAGAGTGTCTCCACCAATAACATCGCAGGGTGAGTAGCAGCCCAGAGCTGATTGGCTACAGGTGATGTAGGGAGGAACGGTGGAAGCTTGTAGAGGTTAACAGGTCCACATGGTACCAGGTACCACCTCCAGCAGTTTCAGAACCTGAAGATCCAAACAGACTCAGGTTAGAACCTTTCAGACAGGTGATCCTGAAGCCCTGACCTGCCTCAGGAGGCTCCGCAGCTCCAGCAGCGCGCGGCGTCCTCCAGCAGCGCATCACTTCCTGAATGTAGCGCTGCAGAACGACGGGTCTGGTAGCTGGTACTGTCTCCTGTCTCTGACAGCTTCTGTTGGACCTGTCTGTCTCTGTCTGCCAGGGGGACGGAGGACTCTGTGGGTCTGCGGAGGATTCTGTCTCAGTCCACGGAGTCTCTGAACTTCCGCAACAGGACTTTATCTATGGAGTCCCTCACAGACGACGGTTGGTAGACCTCCTGTTTATGGCGTAGTGCTCGCAGCGACCTGCTGCCGGCAGCAGGGGGCGCTGTCTGCTGATGACTGACTGTTCTTGATGCTGCAGGTGAGTGGTGGTGGAGCCCCCTGCTGGAGGAGCTGCAGAAGGACGGCTGCTGCATTCAGGCGGACAGCTGGAGTCTGGCCGTGGACTCCAAGTTCCTGCAGACGCTGCACAAAGACGTCATCAAGCAGCAGGACGTGATCTACGGTACGATGAACCGGCGGCTTTAATAAACGCAGGCAGCTGAGCTCAGAAACACTTTGGCCTTGTTGAGAATAAAAAATATATCTTAGTTGGGGTTACTGAGGAAAGCAGAGTGGTGTCTGTCTCTCCCTGCTCCAGGGTAAGATAAACATAACAACAGGGGTTTCTTTGTTCCAAACAGAGGGGCTAAACCACCCTTAAACTTAAGCAGGAGGAGCTCTAAGTTGATAAAAAGAATGTTTTTCCAAAACTTACTTCAGACAGACTTCTGCATTGCGCTGTGAAATCATCTCATAATGGTAATGTAATACTCTGTCTCCATATTTAAGTTCTAATAAATTAAATATGCATATTACACTGTTCACCTCTTGATCAATGTTTTCCTCATTTACTGCCAAATCTGGAACCGGGGTAAGATGGGCCTTCAATAGATATGCAGGAGCAGGCCGGTGTACCGAATCTTTAACAGCCTTCAGACCCAACAACCACACTTTATAACTTAATTAATAACTAATTAATAACTTAATGAAGCTGCTGCCATGTTGCTCCTTCGCTGCTCTGACGGTGGTATTTAGGGCCGGGAGGGGCTGAGAGGCAGCTGTTCTGCGTCCGGTCCGGTCCGGCTTGTCAACTAGAGACCGGAGAACAACGCAGAGCTGCGGTGTGACGTCAGGCTATAGTCAGAAATATCACCTTTAGTTCCTCTAGATCAGGGGTGGCCAACTCGGTCCTCGAGAGCCGGTGTCCTGCAACCTTTAGATGTGTCCCCGGTCTGACACGCCTGAGTCAAATAATCAGTTAATGAGCAGGACTCTGAAGAACCTGACTGCATACTGAGGAGCTAATTGTGCTATTTGATTCAGGTGTGTGGGGCCAGAGAACCTCTAAAGGTTTCAGGACACCGGCTCTAAAAGTTGGCCACCCCTGCTCTAGTGAAATGTTGCTTATTGCTCCTTTAAATGAATGAAGATCATCTGTCCACCTTTAAGCTGCTCACACAGGAACACCTGTCTCCACCTGTCTCCACCTGTCTCCCTCTGCCTCCCCCTGCTCCCCCTGCCTCCACCTGTCTCCACCTGTCTCCACCTGTCTCCCCCTGCCTCCACCTGTCTCCACCTGTCTCCCTCTGCCTCCCCCTGCTCCCCCTGCCTCCACCTGTCTCCACTTGTCTCCCCCTGCCTCCCCCTGCTCCCCCTGCCTCCACCTGTCTCCACCTGTCTCCACCTGTCTCCCTCTGCCTCCCCCTGCTCCCCCTGCCTCCACCTGTCTCCACCTGTCTCCACCTGTCTCCACTTGTCTCCCCCTGCCTCCACCTGTCTCCACCTGTCTCCCTCTGCCTCCCCCTGCTCCCCCTGCCTCCACCTGTCTCCACCTGTCTCTCCCTGCTCCCCCTGCCTCCACCTGTCTCCCTCTGCCTCCACCTGTCTCCACTTGTCTCCCCCTGCCTCCACCTGTCTCCCTCTAACTGTCTCCCTCTGCCTCCACCTGTGTCCCCTGCCTCCACCTGTCTCCACCTGTCTCCCTCTGCCTCCACCTGTGTCCCCTGCCTCCACCTGTCTCCACCTGTCTCCCTCTGCCTCCACCTGTGTCCCCTGCCTCCACCTGTCTCCACTTGTCTCCCCCTGCCTCCACCTGTCTCCACTTGTCTCCCTCTGCCTCCACCTGTCTCCACCTGTCTCCACCTATCTCCCTCTGTCTCCCCCTGCTCCCCCTGCCTCCACCTGTCTCCCTCTGCCTCCACCTGTCTCCACCTGTCTCCACCTGCCTCCACCTGTCTCCCCCTGCCTCCACCTGTCTCCACCTGTCTCCCTCTAACTGTCTCCCTCTGCATCCCCCTGTCTCCACCTGTCTCCCTCTGCCTCCACCTGTCTCCACCTGTCTCCCCTGCGTCCACCTGTCTCCACCTGTTTCCCCCTGCCTCCACCTGTCTCCCTCTGCCTCCACCTGTCTCCACCTGTCTCCCTCTGCCTCCACCTGTCTCCACCTATCTCCCTATTTCTCCCCCTGCTCCACCTGTCTCCCTCTGCCTCCACCTGTCTCCCCTGCCTCCACCTGTCTCCACCTGTCTCCTCCTGCCTCCACCTGTCTCCCTCTGTCTCCACCTGTCTCCCCCTGTCTCCCTCTGTCTCCCCCTGCCTCCACCTGTCTCCCTCTGCCTCCACCTGTCTCCACCTGTCTCCCCCTGCCTCCACCTGTCTCCCTCTGCCTCCAACTGTCTCACTCTGCCTCCACCTGTCTCCCTCTGCCTCCACCTGTCTCCCCCTGCCTCCACCTGTCTCCCTCTGCCTCCACCTGTCTCCCTCTGTCTCCCTCTGCCTCCACCTGTCTCCCTCTGCCTCCACCTGTCTCCACCTGTCTCCCTCTGCCTCCACCTGTCTCCCTCTGTCTCCCCCTGTCTCCACCTGTCTCCCTATGCCTCCACCATTCTCCCCCTGTCTCCACCTGTCTCCCCTGTCTCCACCTGTCTCCCTCTGCCTCCCCCTGCCTCCACCTGTCTCCCTCTGCCTCCCCCTGCCTCCACCTGTCTCCACCTGTCTCCCTCTGCCTCCACCTGTCTCCCCTGTCTCCACCTGTCTCCCTCTGCCTCCACCTGTCTCCCCTGTCTCCACCTGTCTCCCTCTGCCTCCCCCTGCCTCCACCTGTCTCCCTCTGCCTCCACCTGTCTCCCCCTGTCTCCACCTGTCTCCCCCTGCCTCCACCTGTCTCCCCTGCCTCCCTCTGCCTCCCCCTGCCTCCCCTTGTCTCCACCTGTCTCCCTCTGTCTCCCCCTGCCTCCACCTGTCTCCACCTGTCTCCCTCTGCCTCCACCTGTCTCCACCTGCCTCCACCTGTCTCCACCTGTCTCCCTCTGTCTCCCTCTGTCTCCCCCTGCCTCCACCTGCCTCCACCTGTCTCCACCTGTCTCCCTCTGTCTCCCCCTGCCTCCACCTGTCTCCACCTGTCTCCCCTGCCTCCACCTGCCTCCACCTGTCTCCACCTGTCTCCCCCTGCCTCCACCTGTCTCCCCCTGCCTCCACCTGTCTCCCTCTGTCTCCCCCTGCCTCCACCTGTCTCCCTCTGCCTCCACCTGTCTCCACCTGCCTCCACCTGTCTCCACCTGTCTCCCTCTGTCTCCCTCTGTCTCCCCCTGCCTCCACCTGCCTCCACCTGTCTCCACCTGTCTCCCCTGCCTCCACCTGCCTCCACCTGTCTCCACCTGTCTCCCCCTGCCTCCACCTGTCTCCCTCTGTCTCCCCCTGCCTCCACCTGTCTCCACCCCTCAGAGCTCATCCAGACCGAGTTCCACCACGTCCGCACCTTGAGGATCATGGAGGGGGTGTATCGGAGGGGGATGCAGGAGGAGGTGATGCTGGAGGCGGGTGTGGTCCACACCATCTTCCCCTGCCTGGACCAGCTGCTGGAGCTCCACTCCAGCTTCCTGTCACAGCTGCTGCACCGCAGGAAGGAGGGGCTGGTGGAGGGCAGCTCCAACAACTTCACCGTCCGCCGGCTGGGAGACCTGCTGCTCCGACAGGTAGGCCCAGGTTCAGGTGTGGAGCACACCTGTCTGTCAGCGCAGGAGCAGGGAGGTGCAGCGGGGGGTGTCATTCAGGTTCTGGGTTCTGGCTTCCTGCTGCAACCCAACCGGGTCTAAGAAGAACTGTGAGGGTCCAGTTTAGGTGTGAGGGAGACGGCGCCCCCTGCTGTACTTCCTGAGCCGCCGCATCCTGGCTGCAGCCGACCACCGATGGCTGCTTCCAGCCAGAGTCGCTCCTCAGGTGAGGCTCACCTGACATGACCTCAGAGCGCCGCCGTGCCTCCAGCCCTACCAGGGAGCAGATTCATTCCAGGTGAACTCCCCTACCTGCCTGACCTCATACTCCGATGAGCGCCGGCAGCAGGGGTCACGTGAGCTGCAGACGCCTCTGGTCCATGAAGTCTGCTTCTGGCCACAGCTGGCCAGGCTCTCCGCTCCTGGTGCCTGCTGTCCTAAAGCTGAGAGACGGCAGAGCGCTGGTTTCTGTTGTGTCTGGAAACAGACGGCAGTCAAATGTCCGTTTGGCCAGAAGAACAGACGCCGTGGCGCCTGGTGCTGCGTGGATGGCTGAGAGAATGAAAGGTCAGGCATCTTTGAAACACCGGGATCCAGTAGTGGTGGGACTAATTAATAAATCAGACTGAAAGATGGTTGTAAGTAAAACTTTATCTATATAGCACCTTTCAAGATAATAATCAGAATGTGCTTTATAGCAGAAGACTCAAAAATATGTTTTAAGCTGGCCTTTAAAGGAGACCGCTGAGTCTTTAGCATGGGGGCAATCAGCAGGTCACTGGACCTCAGGGCCCAGTGGGGGTGTAATAGCTCAACATTCATCCAGAAGGACTTTTCCCACAAACTAAGGCTGGGTTCCAGGTTTCCTCATGAGTTCAGGTGTGACTGTCAGGTGTGACTGTGGTGATCGTCATGTTTGGGTCCTCCTTGGCTGACAGGAACTTCTCTGTGAGAGATTTCCTGTCATCATCGGGGCTCTGCAGACCGCTGCTGGGTCAGTTCTTGGCCCGCTTCCTGTATCATTTAGATGCAGATGATAGCCAGGTGTATGTCCTCCTTAAAGGTGCGGTCCCTTAACTCCAGGGTCAGTTAACTCTGTGGTTTATGTGAGAGCAGAGCGCCAGGACGGTGGTCTAGTCCCACCCAGACGAGGAGCCGCCACCCTGCAGCGCCGCTGCCGCCTTTCCTCCTCCGGCCGCTCAGCAAGCCGTGTGTTTGCAGTTTTCAGGTCAGTGTGCCGAGGACATGAAGAAACTTTACTCTGAGTTCTGCAGCCGTCACCCCAAAGCTGTGAAACTCTACAAAGAGGTTTTAAACCGGGACCGAAGACTGCAGCAGTTCATCAGGGTGAGTCCTGCAGATGGTTCCGAGGTCCGGTTTAGTGCCGGGGACTCTTGCAGTGGTTGAAACGGGTTTGCTTCTGTGCTCAGCGTGTCTGCCGGGGTCCGCTGCTGCGACGTCACGGCGTCCTGGAGTGCATCCTGCTGGTGACCCAGCGGATCACCAAGTACCCGGTTCTGATCCAGAGGATCCTGGACAACACCAAAGGTAACTGACCGCCTGCTTCTCTTCCCCCTGGTGTGAACACTAGGCTGATGCTGCTGTCGCCTCCCGCAGGTTGTCCAGAGGAGCTGCAGGACCTAGAGAAGGCCTTGGTCCTCTTGAAAAAACTGATTAGCTCAGTGGACCAAGAAGTCCTGGAGTTGGATCGGAACCGGAGGCTGCAGGAGATCCAGGCTCGTTTGGACCCACGAGCCCAGGCTGAGGTGAAAGGAGGAGTGTTCAGAGGAGGGGAGCTGCTGAGGAGGAAGCTCCTCCATGACGGGACGCTCACCTGGAAGGTCCAGGGCTCCAGGATGAAAGGTACCAGAGGAAGAGCGGGTCCAGAGTCCTGCATCTGTCTGCCCTGAGGGAACACCTGTGCAGGTGGATCACAGCATTCCTTGTTTGTCTCCAGAGGTGCAGGTCCTGCTGATGTCAGACATCCTCGTCTTCCTCCAGGAGAAGGACCAAAAGTTCACTTTTGCATCACTGGTGAGTCTCAGCTGGTTTGACAGTTCGCCGCCTCCTGCCAGCGGTTCTGGTCTCAAGTTCTGTTGCACAGATACAGTCAGGGAATTTCCACGAAGAAACATCTGAGAAGTCAGTCCTAGCAACATCAGCAGTGAGGAGAGAGGCGCCGTCCAACAGGAAGCAGCCTTGATATTAGCCGGCTAATAGCGCTTGTTACGCAGTGCCATAACCAGGAAAAGGGCTTTACATGGAAAATAATAGTAATAATAGTAAAAATAATAATAATAGCAACAACAACAATGGTAGTAATAACAATAATAATAATAGTAGTAGTAGTAGTAGTAGTAATAATAAATAATAAAAAAATAATAATAGTAATAATAATATAGTAGTAGTAGTAATAATAATAATGTAGTAGTAGTAGTAATAATAATGTAGTAGTAGTAGTAGTAGTAGTAATAAATAATAATAAAAAAATAATAATAGTAGTAGTATAATAATGATGATGATGATGGTAGTAGTAGTAGTAATAATAATAATAATAATAATAATAATAATAATAATAATAGTAGTAGTAGTAGTAATAATAATAATAATAATAATAATAATAATAATAATAATAATAGTAATAATAATAATAATAGTAGTAATAATAATAATAATAATAATAATAATAATAATAATAATAATAATAGTAGTAGTAGTAGTAGTAGTAGTAGTAGTAGTAGTAGTAGTAGTAGTAGTAATAATAATAGTAGTAGTAATAGTAATAATAATAATAATAATAATAATAGTAGTAGTAGTAGTAGTAGTAGTAATAATAATAATAATAATAATAATAATAATAATAGTAGTAGTAGTAGTAGTAGTAGTAGTAGTAGTAGTAGTAATAAATAATAATAAAAAAATAATAATAGTAGTAGTATAATAATGATGATGATGATGGTAGTAGTAGTAGTAATAATAATAATAATAATAATAATAATAATAATAATAGTAGTAGTAGTAGTAGTAATAATAATAATAATAATAATAATAATAATAATAATAATAATAATAATAATAGTAATAATAATAATAGTAATAATAATAATAATAATAATAATAATAATAATAGTAGTAGTAGTAGTAGTAGTAGTAGTAATAATAATAATAATAATAATAATAATAATAATAATAGTAGTAGTAGTAGTAGTAGTAGTAGTAGTAGTAGTAGTAGTAGTAATAATAGTAGTAGTAATAGTAATAATAATAATAATAATAATAATAATAGTAGTAGTAGTAGTAGTAGTAGTAGTAATAATAATAATAATAATAATAATAATAATAATAATAATAGTAGTAGTAGTAGTAGTAGTAGTAGTAGTAGTAGTAGTAGTAGTAGTAGTAATATAGTAGTAGTAGTAATAATAATAATGTAGTAGTAGTAGTAATAATAATAATAATGCCCTTTTCCCACTGCCGTTGTCCCCTGCACCCTCTACCCGCCCGTCTCCTCTTGGTTTCCCACAGACCCGGTGAGGCCAGAGAGCCGGTGGGCGCCTCCCGGGGGGCTTTAGCCCCGCCCTCTGCGGTCAGAGTTGTGTGTCCCGCTGCTATTAGGCATCAACTGAAGAAGTCTGGGAGAAACGGTAGAATAGAGACATAAAGAAATCATTAGAAATTAAAACTTATAACATCAAATACAAATAATGTTTGTATTATTGTATATGCAAGAATGTCTGGAATATTTTTACGGATAAAATAATCCATATCGGATGAAAGATGGCGCTGCTGTGCGTGCTACGCCTTCTACGTCTGCCAATTTTAGATTATTGTGTTTCTCCTCGCTGTGTGACGACAGATGTCAGGGATTATATGAAGATGAAAAACGTGCAGCAGATTCGTTGCAGTTGCTGGTATTGGGTCTGGACAGCCAAGTGTTGGCTCCTTTCCGCCGACCGAATATAGACGGCACATGTTGGTGTCTTTGCTCAGATTTTCCACAGTAAAGTCCTCCCGCTCCCCAGTAAAGCGGCAAGTCTCTGCGGCAGATACCACCGCAGCGGTGTCTTGTTAACATTATATGTCTGTTGAGGTGATATTCAGGACAGATCTATTCACTCTGACTTTTTCAAGCTTTACCGCTCAACCTTTGTCCAGATCTAATATGGCCGGTTCCTGAACGGGCCGCTGGTGCTGCAGCTCCTCTCTGGATCTAACCCAGGGATCCCTCCGCCGGATCAGCGCGGATCTCCGACACCCAACCAAATAATTTCACTGCGGTCAGAATTCTGCGGTTTTACGCTTTAAAGTCCTCCTTGTTCTGACCGGGGCGGAGGCAGAAACGTCCTCATAAAGACCTAAACTTTAGCTGCTTGGCAAACTCTCCCCGCTCTGCTTCTGCCGGCCCCAGCTGACAAATTCACTGCTAATCTGCAGCAGCTGCCATGTTTATTTCCAACTGACGTTACCTAGGCAACCACAGCATTTCCTGTTTCCACCTCGGATTCGAGACTTGACAGTAAAAGCACCTTTTAAACATGCTGGTTCAGAGGCTTCTTGCTTGTTTCTCTGAGCTCCGGATGAAAAACGATCCTTTGTCTACGAGATTATTTCTGAAAATGATGTGGGGGAGATATTGTTTTTTATAAAGACCCGACTATGTGTGGCCTGATGGAGGATGACTGGAGGAAACAGACCACGCAGTTTAAAATGTTCTCCCTGCGCAGGCTTAGGTTTTCTCTGGGTACTCGGGCCTCCAGTGTAGAGCGTGCCTTCGGTGGCACGCTCTACACAGGTCACAGTTACTGTCTACACAGGTCACAGTAACGCAGTAAATGAACGCTTGGAGCCCGTTAATGGTCTCTGAGGTCTCTGAGCGAGCTGAGGGGGGAGTACAATTCCTGCTGCCACCAACGAGCTGCGGGCCTCACACCGAATGTGTGACTGCTCCTCTTAGCTGCTGAGTTATACATGTTCTACATATATTAATCGGTTCACTGTGTGCAGTGCTCCATTACCAGTAGCAGGGAAACAGGCCCACAGCACAATGCTGCCACCACCGTGCCTTACAGTGCCGTATTCTCAGCAGGTATTTTGGCTTATTTATCATCTTTAGCTGTGACTGGATCAGAAGAGAACACCCATCAGACGATGTTCTGCTCTAGGAACTGTGAACAAGGAGAGGATCCCGCTGTTGGATGTTCTGCTGGATCCTGCCTGGTCACACCTGGGTTTGAACCTTGACCCCTGGGACCTGACCACACAGGAAACGCTGAGCTGAGGGACAGTTTCTCACCTGTCTCTCTGTCCACCTGCGTCTCAGGACAAGTCCCCGGTGGTCTCCCTGACCAACCTGATCGTGAGGGAAGTAGCCAATCAGGAGAAAGGGATGTACCTGATCAGCGACTCCACCCCTCCTGAGATGTACGAGCTGTACGCCGCGTCCAAAGATGACCGGAAGACCTGGATGAACTGCATCCAGCAGACGGCTCAGAGGTGGGTGCCAGCCAGACGCTGCTACTCCTCACTCTACCACCAACGCTGCCTCAGCCGGCGTGTCCGTGCCTAACCTGCTGGCGGTGGTCAGAGGGCCGTGGCCCCGGGTTCCTGTCGGTCTGCCCCAGGTGGCTCACCACCGTCAGCAGGTGAAAGGATGGAGGGAGGAGTTTAGGCTCCTCAGTGCTTGATGAAGGGCTGTAGGCGTCATCTGTAGTACGCAGACTAATACTAACACTAATACTTTGTATTAATTTGCAGCTCTCCATCCAGAGACGAGTTTCCTCTCATTGAGACTGAGGACAAAGCTTTGCTGCGCAGACTGAGAGGTACTGCTGCTGCTCCTCCTCCTCCTCCTCCTCCTCCTCCTCCGGATGAATGGATGGATGAATGAGTTCCTGTTCTTAATGTGTTCAGATGGGTTCAGTGTATCTAGAGGTGATGACACCATGAATCAAGGTTTCTAAACACCTCAAGGTCCACTGCAGGTGGTTCTGTTCGTAGCAGAACTCTGGGACAACAACCTGGACCAGGGCAACGCTCCTGGTCAGCAGGTTGTCATCCTGGAAAATGTGTCAAACTCCTAAAAACCTGCATCAGACGGTGAATAATCCTCATCGGATCAGAACCAGCAGCCAACAGACATGAAGTGGGCTGCTGGTTCTGGTTCTGATGGAAGTGGGTCCAACAGAGCGTTGTTCTGGTGGTGGGGGGTCTGGCCCAGTTCTGGTTCTGGACCGTGTCTATTCTGGTAGACGGCATCCCACAATCCCCATAAAATCAGGAAGTGAAACGAGCGGACTCCAGGATAAAAAGGTTCAGAACCAAAAACACGAGTCCAGTTAAACCCAGGACCAGCAGAACCAAGAGCTGATCTACCGGTGGTTCTGGAGCACCAGGGATGATCAGGCAGCACAGGAACTGGACCTGAACCGGACCCTGACCCTCCCTGCTTCTCTCCACAGCTGACATCCAGCAGAAGGACAAGGAGGTTCTGGAGCTCCTGCAGGAGCGGGCCACCTTGTTCTCTGACCTGGTGCAGGCGACCGCACGAGGGGAGGCGGGGGAGGAGAGGAGTGTGGAGGTGAAGACCTGCTCCTCCAACCGGAACCTGTTCAGAGCCGACACTCCTCACGCTCCCAAAGCCGAGCCGCTCCTCCTCGCTGCCATTGGCGAAGGTAGGGAGCGCCGTCTGGACCTCCTGCTGCGGCGCCGCCAGCACCATCGGCACCGTCAGCGCCGTCAGCGCCGTCAGCACCATCGGCACCTAACTCTCTTTGGTTTCTCTTTCAGTCGACAAACTGGCGGCGCTGCTGTCCGGCTCCAGCGGCCAGAAATCCTCCGTAACCAACGGCAACCAGGACATCAGCAGTGAGTCCCGGCTCACCTGAGACGGCTCCCTCCTCCTCTCACCTGTCTCTCTCTCACCTGTCTCTCTCTCTCTCTCAGATGGGGACTCTGGTTCTCTCAATGGTTCCTTTAAACTGAACCACAGCTCTTCAAAGGTAAATCTCCTCCTCACCAGAACATCTCCGTCACTTTGATTGGGTCTCACCTTGAGCCACTTAGGTTCTGACTGATTTGTTCTCTATTTAGGTTACTTTGGGTCAGTTTGGGTCGGTTTGGATCCATTTAGGTTAGTTTGGGTCGCTTTGGATCCATTAGGTTAGTTTGGGTCGGTTTGAGTCAGTTTGGATCCATTTAGGTTAGTTTGGGTCAGTTTGGGTCAGTTTGGATCCATTTAGGTTAGTTTGGGTCGGTTTGAGTCACTTTGGGTCAGTTTGGATCCATTAGGTTAGTTTGGGTCGGTTTGGGTCAGTTTGGATCCATTAGGTTAGTTTGGGTCGGTTTGGGTCTGTGTGGTGACTCTGATCTGTGGTGGTTAAAGAACTCGGACCGTTGGAGCTGCAGAGCTGATGATTACAGGGAGTTCTTGTTTTCTTCTAGGTTCTGGGAAACTGGACCCTGGTAGAATATTTAGTTTGAAAGTCAAAAGAACAGGTCGGTTAAAACTAGTCCAGTACTAATGATGGGTCCAGCTGGTTCTGGTTTACCTTGGCGAGTTCGGGCTGTGCCCATGGCCACAGGAACAGCTGCTGGGTGTTATCTGCGGTACTGGGCGGGTCTGGTTTTACTCGGCTGGTCGGTGATCCGAGACGGTTCTGTTGATTTTTAACGAGACATCTGCAGGCAGCTGATAAGAGCTGCTTTATGAGTTCTGGTGGGTCACGAAGCGGGTCGGGCTGTAAACATGCTGTCGCCTTCATCAGAGCGTGTGAGTGATGGTGCTGGTTCTGTGTTTCAGGACCGGAACGGGAACCAGCTGCAGGACCGGACCCTGAACGAGGTAACCACCGCTTCCTGTTTCAGCTGCTTCTGTCTGCTTCTGCTAAACTGGTCTGGTTCTGAGGTCCAGTTTCAATTCATGATGAAACAAAACATCCCCCAACACCGGTACCTGCAGCATCAGCTGGTTGGTTCAGATCCAGTCTGACTCAGATCTGGTTCTGAGCCACAAATACAAGTCTGACCCAGCTGTGATCCGGTTCTGATCCGGTCCTGATTCAGCTGTGATCCGGTTCTGATCCAGTCCTGATTCAGCTGTGATCCGGTTCTGATTCAGCTGTGATCCGGTTCTGATCCGGTCCTGATTCAGCTGTGATCCGGTTCTGATTCGGTTCTGATTCAGCTGTGATCCAGTTCTGATCCGGTCCTGATTCAGCTGTGATCCGGTTCTGATCCGGTTCTGACCCAGCTGTGTCTCCGCAGTGTGGAACCCTGATCTGGACCTGGTCCGGTCCGGTTCTGACTGCTGTGGTCCGGTTCTGATTCAGCTGTGATCCGGTTCTGATCCGGTCCTGATTCAGCTGTGATCCGGTTCTGATTCAGCTGTGATCCGGTCCTGATTCAGCTGTGATCCGGTTCTGATCCGGTTCTGACCCAGCTGTGTCTCCGCAGTGTGGAACCCTGATCTGGACCTGGTCCGGTCCGGTTCTGACTGCTGTGGTCCGGTTCTGACCCGGGTGCGTCTTGTCTCCACAGGAAGTGCGCCAGCGGCTGGTCGCTCTGAGCACGCAGCTTCACGCCCTGCAGGTGCGTTCCGGTTCTTTCAGCGCTGCTTTGTTGCGGCAGGAAGTGATGTAACGCCCTGTCTGTCTGACTCCGCCCCCAGGCCGCGGTCATCCGTCAGGACTCCATCCTGGAACTGTCGGTCGGCTCCGGACCCGTCCCTCCCGCCGCCCCGGGCTCCGCCCCCGGCCCCCGCCTGGTTCGCTCCATGTCCCGGGACGCGGCGCTGGACGCCAGCGGGGAGGCGGTGCTCCTGCGGCGGCAGGTGGAGCTCCTGCAGGAGGAGCTGTCACGGCTGCGTCTGAAGGCGGACGAGAGCACCAAGAAGGGGGCGGGGTCAGGCAAGAAGAAGAAGAAGAACAAAGGGAAGGGGGACGGCGGCAAGGACCAGCAGGTGCGTTCGGAGAGCCAGGCAAAGCGTGGCGGCGATGAGGCCACGCCCGCTGAGCTCAGGTGTGTCTCCCTGCAGGCCCCCAGGAAGCCGGAGGAGCCCGAGCCGCTGCCGCTCGCCCCGCTGGCCCTGGAGGACCCGGTCGACCAGCTAGACGGCCTGGAGGAGGGGAACGAGGAGGAGGAGGAGGAGGTGATGAAGATCTCCCCTCGCTCCGACAGCCCCAGAGGTTGGTGCCGGCGCCCCAGCGACTCGTTAGCAATCACTGCCTCGTTAGCCACTATGGTAACCACAACCTGTGTCCATCAGACCTGCAGGACATCCCTGAAGAGAGCGAGAGCTAACCTGCCGGCGTTGCCGAGACGGCGGCGTCCTCGCCAAGACGATGGCGTCGCTCCCCGAGATCCACGCGCTGTCGGACCTTTGCTACTTGAACATTTCTGAGTTTTTCTGTCAGAAACAGGAAGTGTAACCATGGGACCTGTTTACGGCATCCTGTCTGCTGGAGGGGGGGGGGTCTGTAGGAGGCCTGGTTTCAGGGCAGGTGGGCGGAGTTTGTGTGTCTCAGTCCAAAGTCTGCTTCAAATAAACAACTTCAGGAGACGAGTCCTGCTGAGAGCTGCTGGGAACAGAACAGAACCCTATTGGACCCTCCAGCCTCAGATTTATCCCGGTTCTGACCGTTTGCAGCGGTTCCAGCTCAGAGACCATCTGTCTGTTCAGATTTCCAGCTTCACGATAGTCTGATTAGAAAATACAGTCTGGAAATAATTATATGTCTGGACTGGACCGGTTCTGATCCGGTCCAGTCCAGACCGATAATAATCCAAAACAGTGATCCTTAGACAACCGTTTCACTCCTGGTAGTAAAAGCGTTGCTGACCTGACCTCCTTAGCAAGCATGTGGCAACAGTGGAAAGAAATGATGCAGTTGTAACGGCTGCAGTAGAACTACAGCCAGTGTCAGGATGAGCGGCCATTCCTCATTTACAGCAATATATATAAGGATCATTTATATGACCATCCATCGCGCTTTATTATATATTAAAGGAAAAACTAAATAATGTCCTAAACCTTTATGCTTTGTAGAATATTGCATAAAAAAAGCTTTTTAATCAATCTAATCTTCATTGTTGCCATAACACATCCATGATGGGGCCAACTGTCAGCATTTGAGCAAAAGCTGCTGTAAACAAAATGTTTTTAGAACTGTTTTCAACCCGAGAATATTTATGGACCAATAGCAGAATTTTAAAACCCGATCTCTGACCTGCAGGGAGCCGGTGTGGTGCTTTAAGACCTGGTTCTGACCTGGTCCATTTCCCTGGTGTTGGTCAGGACCCGTAAAGACGTTGCTGCAGTGATCCTCCCTGCTGACAGGCAGGCAGCAGTTTCTCTGTGTCCTGTTTTGACACGAAACCGTTTATTCTGGTAATACTAAGCTGATTTAGTAACTTTGTCCTAATTTAGACTCGGGTCCAAAGCTAAACACAGGTTTCTTGCATCCTCTGTGGTCTAAAGGGGCATTAAGTTCAGCTGAGCTCTGATATCAATCCCCATATTTCTGAGATTGAAAAACTGGTTTCTGTTCAATCCAGTTCAGTTTTATTTCTATAACTAATTCACATCACATCATCTAAAGACTCTTTACAAAGTCAGCTTCCATCAGATCCTCCAGGTTGGTCAGAAAGTTTCCTCTCTAAGGAAACCCAGCAGGTTGCATCAAGTCTCTCCAAGCAGCATTCACTCCTCCTGAAAGAGCGTAGAGCCACAGTGGACAGTCGTCTGCATTGTTGATGGCTTTGCAGCAATCCCTCATACTGAGCATGCATGAAGCGACAGTGGAGAGGAAAACTCCCCTTTAACAGGGAGGAGAACCTCCAGCAGAACCAGAACCAGCTGTGGGTCGTCAGCTTGCATATGGCAGGACGTGTAGTTCTCTGTACTCTGAGCTAGGGGCGACATGTTAGAGTAGAGGGCTGAGAAACGGCCCTTGAGGAACTCCACAGTTGATTTTTGGAAACGTTTATGGATATTTTTGGAGGTAGCAGGAGGTTTTGGGTCTTTCTGTAAGTTCTCGAGTGTTTTAGGGTTCTTAAGGAAGGTTTTACCAGTTTTCAGCAGCACCGACTGGATGGACCTCCTGCAGTTTTTTACTTGAAGCAGAAATGTTTTTCTTCTTCACTCAGAGCCAAACATGAGACACATGAACGGTCACCACACTACATTACCCAGAAGGCCTTTGGAGCTGCGGTCTGATTGTCTGTGTGAACTTTATTTAAACAGAAGTGTAGTTTTAGAAACATTTAATTCTGTTTGTTAACGTCTGAATATATAGCTTCAAATCTGTTAGAGTTTCAGGTGAAGCCAAAAAGTTTGTATTACCTTTAATGCGCAGCAGCGCGGGGAGAACCAGTCAGGATGGGGGCTCAGGGGGAGGACTGCATGACATCATAGCTGCTGTACATTAGCACATTAGCATGTTAGCATGGCTGTGTCTTTTCTATAAGAGTTAATTAATCAGCTCAAGTGTCGACATGTTAAAGATGACGATGATGCGTGTAGAACACGCGTGTTTCTTTCCACATGTGACTTAAAAATGAACTTTAAGCTTCTGCTACAAAACCCACAAAAACCTGAGCGTCTGCTGGACACTGTCAGCAGGGAGGCTGTTGATGGGAGGTCACATGATGCAAAGCATCCGCAGCGATGTAAAACAGCTGATAATGAACACTATGAACCTGCTGATGGACACAAACGACTCCAGCTGCTTCAGCTGATGATCAACGTCATGAAAACATGAAGGTTTACTGTTTTATTTCAGGGTCCAAAACATTTCTGAGCATTTCCACAAATATCCAGGTGTTCCTCTGTGAGCACCAGATGTTTAAAAGGCTGAATCTGTGCTGTAACATTTCATTAACTGAACTGAACCGATCTCTGATCTGTGCCATTTATTTCTAATGAATATAAAAAGATCATCAGCTGCTTTCTATCTTCAGTTTTTATTCTACTCATTGATGGATGGATGGATGGATGGATGGATGAACTATAAAAGAAGTCAAGGACAATATTTTTCAACTATTCAACAATTAATTCCCCGACAGATGGAAAAAGGCTAAGAAGTACGGAGGACCGACTCTGACATATTCAAAAATAAATACAGCTTCAATAAATATATAAGCATAAAATACACAGAAATACAGCAACTAAATGTAAGCAATTAAATTATTCAATGAGATAAATATAAATATCTTTTATAATTAGCTTATTTGTTTATTCATCTTTAATAATTACCTCAATTTATTTTTCATTATAATTGTCAACATTATGTATTAATTACTTAGTTTTTAAATGCATTTATTTCTGTCTGTTTTATTATTTTTGTCTGTTTTGTTCTTCCTTACTATATTTTTACGCCATACCTTTTTTCCATTCTATATATTTCTGACTGTCCTTTTTGCATTTCTGTATGCATTTATGCCTCATTATGCAAATGAGAAGGGCGGTTTTAAGGAGACAACGGCTCCCTATTGGTTGTTTAGCATCAGTCCTCTGTAGTTGGAAACTTCCAGCTGCTGCCATTAATGGCTGTCGCTACCAGCTGCTGTGAAGTTGGATCAATGGCCTGAGGTCTGGATCTAACCCTAACCATTTAACAGCTTGATTTGAAAACCACGCTGTGATTCCAGACTTTATTATCTGTTGTTTGGACGTTCTGACAGTTTCACTGCGGCTCATGTGGACCCAGGTGTCTGCAGGTGTCATGGCCACAGAAACTACAGCCCCTGTGTGCTCCAAGTTGGCTTTGGGCTGCAGGCTGGTCCAGTCGGCTCCGTCTTATCTCCAGCCATCTCTTCCTGGAAATAGAGATGTTGAACTTTTGTTGAAAAGCAAAATAAAAGGTCGTTAGTGGGTTAAAACAGAAAATGAGACCTTATTGCTCTCCTATGGAATTGCAGCATACATAACTCTTTCAACACTGTTTGTCTAATATGAGGATGATCATGTCCACAGAAAAAGAAAGAAATAGGGTGGAAGAAATAAATGGGGTAAAAATATAAAAAGGAAGAATAAAACATATACGAATACTAAAACAGACAGAAATACATTTAAAAATACATAAAGTTAACAATTATAATGAAAAATAAATAAACGAGGTGATTATTAAAAGGAGGAATAAATAAATAAACTAATTATAAGAGATATTTACATTTATATCAATGCATAATTTAATTGCTGCTTACATTTATTTGCTGTATTTTTGTGTATTTTATGCTTGTATATTTATTGAGCATGCATTTTGTTTCTGTATACATTTCTATATTTATTTTTGAATATGTCAGACTCATAAAAGAGCTTCCATTTCATTAAAATGATGACAAAAGCAATATATAAACTTCCAGAGTGACATCTTTGCTTCCTCAGTCTGGATTCTACTTGAAAAGTGATTTCATTGATAAGTTTGAGTTATTTATCTGCCATCAGGAAATAAGGAGCAAGTGATTAATGACATGTTGTTCGGGTAATTCTTGATTTATGGAAAGCTAATTTGCTTTGTAGAGTTTTCCAAAATTTGGGATATTATGAGATTCGATGTTTATAACAAAAACAACAAAAACTAATTAACTCCCTAAACTTCATATTTAAAGCCTTCAAAGAGCTGCTGCTGTGCTTGGCGACAGTTTCAGGTGAGTCCAGCAGGGGGCAGCGCTGTGACTCCAGCGGCTTCTCTTCCTGAGAAAGAGTAGGTGACGTCATTTCCAGTGGAGGGAACTTAACCCGGAAAAGGGTGTTGGCTGAGGGAGAAGAACCAGAACCAGAGCTGAGTCCTGCGCTGTATCTGGTACCAGAGTTGGAGCTGCCGCAGGGACGCCAATCAGCGGGGACCGAGACGGCTTATCAATCCGCGCAGCCGCAGTTTGTTCCGGAGAGCTCTGTTAGCCCCTAGCAGCTAACCGTCAGGTAAGGTCGGGCGCGTGGGGGGTTCTGCAGGAACACCTGATTCTTATTAGGCCAGAACCGCCTGCCTGGGGCTTCTAGGGCCCATTAGAGGATCAAAAAGCGAAGAAGTCGGAGCCGACAGGACAGGAAGTGACGTCAGCGCCACTAGTGAAAAGTTTTCCTCACAGCTGGGTCACTTTTATCTGTAGAGAACATTTCCTGCGACAGCTGGAAACTCCACGGGCTAAAAGTGGGGTTAGAAAATAAAAGCAACACATTAGGAGCATTTAAAGTGATATAAATAAAACGTTACATATTTAAATGAGAAGCGGCAGCACGCTGCCAGGAACGACTCTGAGCGGTTCTGGGAAGCAGAACCAGGGTGGCCAATAGAACCAGGAGCTGATCCAGAGTATATTCAGTGAGCGTTAGAGAAACCAGGAAGAGCCCAGGTTCTCTAAAGCTCAGGCAGTTCCTGGTTCAGGTGGAGACCAGAGAAGCTCCAACCTTCTGGTTCTGCTTAGCAGCTCAGCGGTTCCGCCAGCTGCTCTTTGTTTGGGTTCTGTTTGGATTTTCCAGCAAACTGCGTCAGAAATCTAGCCTGTTGCTCCTCTGGCTCTGGTTTGGGTCACTTTAGATCGGTCTCCGTGGTTCTGAGTCCCAGGGGTTAGATGAGGTAAACATGGACCTGCTCAGGTATACACCCTGAGCAGGTCCAGTTCTAGCTGTAGAAGAAGGACGTCAACGGTACCAGTGAGACGTAGGTGGTGTTCAGCACGGTGAAGGAGTTCTGATCAACTGGGTCGAGCAGAGCGAGAATAGAAATGTTCTAAAGGGCTCCCAGCTGTCCCTGGGCCAGGGGCGCCGTCTTACCTGGGCCAGGGGCGTTGCTTACCTGGGCCAGGTCCAGGGACCCAGCAGGTCAGAGGGGTAGAAGAACGTGCGGTTCTGGTTCCCGGCTCAGGCCCGGCTTCAGAAAGCATGGCCGACCTACGTAGAAAGCAGCTCCTCAGAAGTTCTAGCCGACACCGTCAGGCTCAGCGTTGCACCTTCAGAACAGGTGATGTCCACCAGGTAACTAAAGTCAGCGTTAAGCGAGCAGGAAAGAAGCCCTCATCAATGGAACCCAGATAAGGAGATCCACCGTGGCCCCAGCAGGAAATGGGCCTCAACCAGAGGAATCAGAAGGTTTAATGGCGGCACGTGGAGAATATTAAACCATAATTAACTAAGAGAAACAATGAAAAAGTGATTAGCAGCAGAGAATTGCTGGAAAAGTGAATGCATGAGTGAAATGAGTTAATTGTTTAAATTAAAGCTGCATTCTCACACTGCACTCATCCAATACCCAAAGGGGGGGGGGGCATTTATTTATTATGTGTAGGTGCAACCCGGTGGCAGTGAATCAAGACAAAGTATGAAGATAGAGTTTAATCAGTTATTCTAATCAGCTACAGCATTAATCGTCTATAATCTACATGCAGTTGATGATGGATGCTGAGAGTTACTGAAATCATTTCTTCATCTTTTTCACAGAACTTGGCTTCACCATCCTGGTTGATGCTGATTTTCCTGCAGGTGTAATTTGTGCCGACCGGACTTTATATTAACTAAATCACTTAGGCTATCTGTAGATTTTAAGTCGACGTTATTAAAGTGAAGAAATGTGCCGTAGCCCTAAAACTGCAGGAACCGACCCAGAAATACTCTGGATAGCCGCTGACCCGGCTCTCTGAACCGGGCCCAGGAAGAACGGCAGAGGCCCTAAACACCTTCAGTCTGGTGGTCCGGCAGGGAAGCCGGGTCGGAGCTGCAGAACACTGTCCAGGAGTTCTGGCCGATGACCTGGGATCTAGTCAGGAGGTTCTCCTTTAGTCACCGTGAAATAATTAACGACGTAGTCAGGTAGTTCCTTCCACCTCCCAGGTGTCTCCACTTCCTGCTGCTGCACAGTTAGAAGCTGACAGGCGTCGACTTCTAAGGTTGTTGGAACAAAGAGCGACTAGAAGACGACGCTTTGGAGGACATGAGACGGTGGAGGTGGGCTGTAGTCGGTGCGGTGCTGCCTGCTTCCTTGGTTCTGCAGCCGTTGGTCTTTCAGAACCCGGCTGAGTAGAACCGGATGCAGGTTGTAGAATGTTTTAGGTTTTATCTCTGCGGGTATTTTGACCTGTGAGGGGCGCTTTCTAAGGGAAATGTTCTGGGGCTGAGCGATGCATGGATTTAATCAGTTAATTCCAATTTACAGCTTATTAAGAATAAATTTTTCCAGTAGAGAAAAGCAGCAGCGCTGAATATCTGCTCAGCTAAAGAACTGAAACGTTTCACCTTAACACTCATTAGTTTAGTTCAGTCTGACGTTCCACCAGTGAAGCTGTTCTCAGCTCCTGATGTCAAAGCAGAAAACATTTAGTTTTATTTTCATTGTTTGCTACGGCAGGGCGGCCATCTTGTTTACCAGCATGGATGATGATGATAATAATAATAATAATAATTATTATTATTATTATTATTATTATTATTATTATTATTATTATTATTATTCAGGCTTAACTCCCAGAAGAAATGCTTGACATGAAAGTTTTCAAACTAATTTCTTTTCTTTCTTTTTTGAGAAATGAAAACAATCTTAATTGTATTTGGTAAAATAAACTCAGATATTTTAGTAATATTCCCCCCCACACCTGTAGGTCCGGACCGGGTCACAAATGAACCCGTTTCCAAAGTGCTTCGTCCGCGTGGAGCTAGGATCCGTTTAATGAGGTGGACTTTTTCCACCTTAACTTCCGCTCCACTTCCAGAACTTACAAACAACCGGAACCAATAAACCCAAAGACCTGCAGGGTCAGATGACGGGTCTGATAAATTAACTGGTTCTGTTGAATATTCTAAACGGGTTGGGTCCCAGCGGGCCCGGAAACCATCCTGATGGCGCCGTTGGACCTTCAGCCGGGCGGTGGACCAAAGCGCTCCACTGACCAGCTGCTGTCCTCCTGCAGGTGACGAAGATGAGTGGAGGCATGAACAGCATCGATGCGGTGAAGAAGAAGATCAAGGTGCTGCAGGACCAGGCGGAGGAGGCGGAGGAGCGAGCCGAGCGGCTGCAGAGGGAGGTGGAGAAGGAGAAGAGGACCCGGGAGGAGGTAGGCACACCGGTTCTGCTCTGCCAGCTGTTGACGGATGGTCGGGTTTCTCTGTAGGGGACGGCCCGGTCCTGGAGGTCCATAAAGGTCCGATAAACCTGGAGCGGCGCTGAGCTTGCTCCAAGCCTGCCTGGGACTGCGCTGCAGTGGCATCAGAATACGATTTATACTCAGATGTACTGCGGGGGGGTGGGGGGGTCCTGCAGAGACCAGAACCGCCACATCTGGGCTCATCGCAGTACCGTGTGCGCTGACCCATCTGTGCTGACCCGTCTGCCACGGTTTCATCCGTCAGCGGTTCTTTGTATGAAAGGCGCCGACCCGCAACGGTGCCGCCGGTTCTGCTAAATCTCCTAGAGCTTTGGGTCCATGTGGGGTTCTGGGTTTAACGGCACTTTCATCGCCATCACAACATCTCTGGATAACAGTTTAAGTCCACATCGTCCACCGCTGGACTGATCCAGGACCAGAACCACAAGGTTCTGGTCTGATCCAGGTCCAGTCCAGAACCTTGTGGTTCTGCAGCTGCTGGCTGCCTTTAACCCTGATCTTTGTCTCACAGGCGGAGGGAGAGGTGACGTCTCTGAGTCGGCGGCTGCAGCTCAGCGAGGAGAACCTGGACCGGGTCCAGGAGCGTCTGGCCACCGCTCTGCGAAAACTTGACGAGGTGGAGAAAGTCGCTGATGAGAGTGAGAGGTCAGTAGCCTGCTGGGGCGCCGCAGCCTTACCAACGACCCCCGACCCCTCCTACTCACCTGTCTGACCCCCCCCCCCCTCCACAGAGGGATGAAAGTGATCGAGAACCGAGCTCTGAAAGACGAGGAGAAGATGGAGCACCTGGAGGTCCAGCTGAGGGAGGCCAAGCTGATCGCTGAGGAGGCCGACCGCAAATATGAGGAGGTACCTGCTAACGTTCCTCCCAGATCAGCGTCCATGTGGAGAACCGCACTAAGCGGCGCCTACCTCCTCTGGTGGTCCTAAATGAATAAACCCGGCCCGTCCGCACCGGTACCGGTACCGCCCATTTTAGCAGGCTCTAAACGTGGATCAGAATCTTCTCCTTCTAAGTCTCTGCAGGAGGCTGAGCGCTGTCAGATGCCATGAATGTGCCCAACGCCGCCGCTCTTTAACCTCTTTCTGGTTCCTTTGCTGAACGGTTCCAGTTTTACACTCAGAACTTTATTTCAGCTGCGGCGGTTTTAAAGTTGGTGGTGCAGAGGCTGTGGAAGAAGTTATGAAGCAAAACACACAATTCAGCCCATTTTCTCTTCATTTTACTGATTTTATGCTGTTTGATGATGCAGACGGTAAATATTCTCCAATATTCCCTAAAGGGGTTTCGTGCTATTTTGTGATGTTTTTTTTCCAAAAATGTGATTTTTCTTTATTTAATCGCCAATATACCAGACATTGTGACATTTGCGGTTGTGGTTCCAGTCTCACCTGTACAGCGGTACCAAAGGTTTAATTTAGACTTTATAGCTGTGCTTGATTTATATCAGGAATGTGGTTTCCTGAGCGTAAATTCTTCCCCCCCCCCCCCCCCCCCCCCCCATCAGGGCTTCATGAACATAGTAGATCTTTTTCATGTATTATTGTAGTATTGAGTAAGTTGTCCAAATATGTTTTTAGTCGGTTTTCCTTTGCATGCATCTACAAACTGCAGAGCCTCCAGACCCACAAGGATCACATCCTTTGTGTGTCTGATGCCGGGCGTACACTGCACCATGTTTTCAGTCGTGGTCGTCAGCTGCAGCTCAAACTGTACGACGACATCAGGGTTTAAAAGTTCACCATCTCTGTTCTTACTGTACGACGCTCTGATGACCTGACCGCTCACACTGCGTTCAAAAACCACGTCGGACTCAGCCCCGTAGAGAGATGGCGCTACTCGGACTCGTCTACCTGGAAGCCAAATGTCAACAGTAGAAGAAGAAAAAGGTGTAAGTGCTGATGCTCTCTGTTAAACATGAGGCTCACTAGAACAAAACGCGCTGCTTTGGAAATTATACGAGTCGCTCCTCCGTTGGTTGACTCCATGTCACACGTACCTCCGTCATGCTTCTCTCCACTCCGATGTTTTCCTCTGAGAAGACGAAGAAGAATCTACATGTTTGTGCGTGCGCAGTGCGCGAGGTCGGGGGAAATCGGCTCGTAGACGGTCGTAACGCCGCTTCAACAGCAGGAGGCGCTGGCGATCACCGACCGTCCGATTCCTGATGGGGAGGTGGTGGTGAGAGGCGAATCGCCCCTCGTCTCCCCCTGTATGCTACGCCACGCAGGATGCATGATCAAGCTGAAACTCCATCCAAAAAATTCTCGTACGACTGAAGAATCGTCCCAAAAAGGGCAGAAACTCGTACGGCTTAAAGGATCCTCTGGAGAAACTTCATGACTCCCGATGGGCGTGTCCACAGGTGAATTTAAAGACGGGCGACGCCCTGTCGTGCCTGCAGCTCCATGTTGATCGTTTTTAGGCGGTAACACCTGGTGGTGCTGCTGAAGGTGGAAGAGGCGGGGGTCACCGTGGGGTCACTGCACCTGTATGCTGTTATAGTCCTGATGCATCTCCACGTCTCGTGGCCATTGTTGGTGTCAAAGTTCTCTTCCACCCACTTTTTCCAGGTGAATTCCCCGTTTAAAGCCTGCTAATCCGCTATCGGTTAAAATCTGGTCTTTAAGGGCTTTAGAGGTGAGGCCAGTGCAAAGCCCCCCCCCCCTCCCCCCCCAGGAATGAAGTCACAGGCTGCTGCTGACAGGTCCTCTTTGTTTCACAGGTGGCTCGTAAACTGGTGATGGTGGAAGGAGAGCTGGAACGGGCCGAAGACCGGGCCGAGCAGGCGGACAGGTGAACCCAGCACCACCCACACAGCAGCAGCTCCACACCAGAGCAGGAGTAGTTAAATTAAAGCATTTTCCACTTTGTTGACTTATTGTCACTCAGCTGAACGTCACGACATTAGAGCAAAGTTTTGTTGCGAGGCTGCGAACAAAAATTGAAGACGAGAGAAACATAAATATGAGAATTAGTCTGGAATGAAGCCGCAAACCACAAATTAGATTTTATGAGGGAAGCTCTGTGTGAGACATGAACAGAGCAAGTATCTGTAGCAGCAGGATGTGAAGCAATGAACAGATTTAAATGTTTTGTCCTCATCGAAATGAGCAACTCGCCAGTTCTAGTTCTTGATTCCTCCTGAGAAACGCCGCCTGCTCAACACCAGCAGCAGCAACGTGGCGCCACATTTCCTGGATGCACTGCTCAGGTGTACGAGTTCAGGTCTTTTCTCTTCAAACTGCGTTCTGGTCCAAGATCATGGCTCAGAACCAGGAGTCCAAAGGGCGACTGAAGCAAGAGTCTGAGCATCAGAACCAGAACACACAGAATATGTGCAGAGCAGAGTCCCTGTGGAGTAAAAACACTGTCAGAAAAATGTGTGAATGACCAGCGACTCGTTTTTGTATGGTAATAAAAACAGAAAATTCTGCTGTGGACACGTGAGCTGAGAAACTGCTGGTTGGGAATCTAAAGCTGAGAGTCCAAAATGTGGTGGAGGCAACGACTACCAAGTCGTCCCTACCTCCCTACCTGGTCATGAGACACGCCTGTAGGTACGAGTGGACGTGACTTCCTTACCCCGCCCCCCAGGCGCTGCAGCACAGCCGCTAACCAGCACTAGCTAACGCGCTACATTAGGCTAAGATACTTTCATGTGATTGATCTGTTATATTAATTTCATCAAGCTGCGCCGCTCACTTGGACTCGATACGCATCTAGACTCAGCAAACTGTGCTAGGCTAATGAGCTGCTTCTGCTCATTAGCCTAGCATTTAGCCATCATGCTCAATCCGACTACTAACCAGTGCGTAAAACTTTAGTAGCTCAGGTTTGTCCCCAAATGCCAACCAGACCGCAATAGTTCTACAGCTATGGTGACACTATAGGCCCGTTGGACCTTCCAGTCCCACGGCGTCCCGTCAGTCAGCACCGCAGAGACGATTACGTCCCCCTGTGACGGCGACACTTCTCCGCTCCGCCCCACAGCCTTGAATTCATCTCCACAGCAGGAGAAATTCACCTTTTGGCCTCGAGTTTAGATTTCTTACTCTCATAAAATAACACGTATGACAGCAGAATTGTGTGTACAACATTTTTATTTACATACAAATACGAATAGTTAGAATCATGCGTACATTTGACAGCCGTCTCCCTCCATACATCCAGATCGCCAGAGAAGCCATACCAGGTTCTGATCACGGTCTCATTGGGTTTCCACAGCCCTGGTTCTGCTGTGGTTCCATGCTGAGCATGAGTGGAAAAGTGTTGAACTTTGACCTTTTGTGCGCTGATGGCCAATAGCGAGCAGACATGTATCAGATCAGACCGCCGGCCTTGGTTCCTGGTCACTGCAGACCTGCAGGAAGCTCCACCATCTCTGTTCACCTGTTATGAACCCGATGATGTCACACTGATGACCTCTGGCTGACTGAGAGCCTCCGTGTATTTTTACCTGTTTGTTTCCATGGAAACTGCTGCATGTGCTGCTACATCCCCACCTGTCCGTCTCCACCTGTCCATGTCCGCCTTTTTCTGGCCGCTTGCTCTCGGCTGTTTTCTTCTGTTCTTCTCTTCCTGTCTGTCTCCGCCTGTCTGTCTCCGCCTGTCTGTCTCCGCCTGTCTGTCTCCGCCTGTCTGTCGTCTTTCTTCAACTGCATCTTCACGATCCTCCTGTCGGCGTCGTCTCTCGCTACGCCGCTCTCTTTACGTTTCTTTCTCACCTGTCTAACAGTAAGGTTCGGAGGCTGGAGGAGCAGCTGAGGAGTTTCGACCAATCACTGAAGAGCCTGCAGGCATCTGAAGACAAGGTACTGCAGGTCACATGACCTCCCTCCTGTCGGTCAGAGCGGTGAAGCTCCTCCTCCTCACCTCCTGCTGCCTCCATGACCTCTGACCTTTACCTGCTGCTTCAGCCCCTCCTCCACCCGCTGTGCGCTCTAACACACACACACCTGACAGCAGGCCACGCCCACACCTATCTGACACCATGTGTTTTCTGCAGTAAGTGTCGGCAGGTGGAGGAGGAGCTGAAAACCGTGTTCACCAGCGCCAAGTCTCTGGAGGCGCAGGCTGAGAAGGTAGGATGGAGGCGGGGGGCGTGGGGGTTCTGTCCATCCTCAGATCCAGAAGCACCTGAGAACTGGTCAGAGGTTCTGATGGTGCGTTCACCAGCAGGCAGAAAATCAGAATTAGCAGCCTCCAGCTAAAACAAACGAGGCAGACGTGTGTTAGATCTGCAGTCTGAACGGGATCAGGATGATCCACTGACTCGCTCACCTGAGCTCTGACACCTGTACAGGTGAGCTGTACCTCTGTTGGTACAGCTGCGCTCTGATTGGACGCCGTCTCTTTCTGTCTCGCAGTACTCTCTGAAGGAGGACCGCTACGAGGAGGAGATCAAGAACCTGAGCAGCAAACTTAAGGAGGTGAGACACAAGTCTGCAGGTGTTTCCCCTCACCTTCCTGACCACTTCCTGTTACCTTCCTGTCACTTCCTGTTTCAGGCGGAGACCAGAGCAGAGTTTGCAGAACGTACGGTGGCCAAGCTGGAGAAAACCGTGGATGACCTGGAAGGTGAGGTGTTTCCTGAAAGGACGATTAATGCTCACTAACCCATCAGAGCTCCAGTCATTCGAGGAACTTCAGGTGCGTCCTGAGGCTCCGCCTCCGTCTACCGGCGGCACCAACCCCGGGTCGGACAGACGTTCCTGGAGTTGCCTCAGCAGAACATTTTAGTCCAGACTGGAGTCACAGGTTGTTTGAGTCCCTGACCCATCAGCACTGATCGTTCCAGAACGGCAGTAAAGATCCCGTCTGAGCTCTGATTGGTCGCTGATCATTGATTAGTTCACGCCGTAGCTGACGTGTAATTGATCCGTTTTAGTGAGCGGTGGATGGTGACTGACTCTTCCTGTCGTTACAGACGCCCTGACTTCAGCTAGGAGCGCCAACATGGAGCTGCAGGCCACCCTGAATCAGACCATGGAGGAGCTCAACTCCTGCTGAAGCTCCTCCCACTGTGGCGCCTAACAGGAAGCTCTGATGGCTAGCCTGCTGACGCCGCCCCTAGTGGACAGGTGTGAGGGCGTGGCCTCCTGTCTGATGATTCCTGATGTCACACATTCCTTCTGTCTGATGAATTGTTCTGTTTTAACCCGGTCACTAACCCCAGCCCTCGTTTACGACTAATTCAGTGTTTTCTCTGAACGTTTAGTTTCCTTTCATCATTCCTGATTAGGGCCAAATATTTCAGCCAATAAGTTTGTTTCTGAGGGGCGTGGTTTAAGTGTGATCAGCCAATCATGGAAAGACATTCCACTGCCAAATACGGTGAGCCAGGGGCCAATCAGAGATCAGACACCCCCACGATGATGTAATAGTGTTTTTACTTGATGTCATCACTGCGATGATGTCACAGCTCATTGTAATGACCCAAAGTGAAAAGATTTTATAAAATAAAAGCAGCGCATGTAAACCTGAACCGAGACGGTACATTTCATTTCCTGGACTTAAGTCATTGATGATAAAGTGAAGAAAAAATAATTTAAATTCAGTTTATTTCACCTGAACAGGACGTATTTACAGAGTGACGAGCTTCTGCAGGTAAGACCCGATTGCTGCACGTAACGGATCAGAACCCAGCAGAACCCAGACCGCAACAGCAAAAAGACACTCATGTTGAGAAGCTTTTCATCCGCGCAGCCTGAATCAACGGCAGCAACCTTCAGGCTGCTGTAGATCACGGCTGCATTGCTTTGGTGTGGAGGGCTTCAGATCCTCGTCGCGATGTACCCATGAGCGCCCTCTGGTGGAGGGGGGGAGTGGCTGAGTCATCAATCATCTGTTTAATTTCTTTCCAAAGAATTACATTAAACTAAACTAATTGGCCGATTATTAATAACTTTATTGACCCAATCTGGCCGATGAAGCAGCTTCATGCGCCGCCTTCAGGATTGGCTGCAGCTGCTCGTCCAGAGAGGGGGCGTCGGCCTCGTTAGTGATGATCCAATCAAATTCCATGCTGCTGTCCAGCCCACACTCTGACTCTGCATCGTCCACACCTGGGAGAGAGAGAGGTGAATGCCCCAGCAGGTAAAGAAACAGCATTCACAGACAGGTCGCCTTACCTGGTATGAAGCTCCACCCCCTTTGCGCCCGGGTTTCCTCTGAGCACTGAATTCTGACGGTGCGGGTCTGACGAGGAAACGCAGAGCGGAACCACTGCAGGTCTGAGAGCCGCCTGGCGTCACTCACCACCTGGCCAATCAGAAAGCAGAGTCATCACCTGACCAATTGCAGAGGAACGTTACCTTCACCTGACCAATCACAGCACTCACCCACACAGGTGTTTGAGCTCCACTGGTCGCCAGGCGACAGAAGAAGCCAGGGTCCTGGTTCCTGCGGTTCTCTCCCCAGCGGATCATGTCGGCCCGGTGCAGCTCTTTGTACGGACCAGGACCCAGCAGCTGGTCCAGATCCAGGTTGTGTTCCTGCAGCACCAGCAGAGCTCAGCTATGTGTTACCATGGAGACGTGTAGGTGAGCAGCGAGATCTCACCTGAGCGTACTGCTGCTTGAGCGGTCCAGACAAGCGTAGGATGCAGCAGACCTCCGAGCCCAGACTGCAGAAGAAGAACTCGGTTTACATCGCGCCGATTCATGAAACACGTGTCGTCTTAAGGTTCTTTAGAAAGTCAGACTCCATCAGATCCTCCAGGTTGGTCAGAAAGTTTCCTCTCTAAGGAAACCCAGCAGGTTGCATCAAGTCTCTCCAAGCAGCATTCACTCCTCCTGAAAGAGCGTAGAGCCACAGTGGACAGTCGTCTGCATTGTTGATGGCTTTGCAGCAATCCCTCATACTGAGCATGCATGAAGCCACAGTGGAGAGGAAAACTACAGAGATAGCTCAGGGTAACATGAGCCACTCTGACTAGAAGCTTTTTCACAAAGGAAAGTTTTAAGATTAGTCTTAAAAGTAGACAGGGTGTCTGCCTCACGGACCAAAACTGGGAGTTGGTTCCACAGGAGAGGAGCCTGATAGCTAAAGCCTGGACTTTAGCAAGGCTTACCGGGGTGCCAGCCCAGGGCCCCGGCACTTTGGGGGCCCTGAATAGTATTTTTTATTTTTGTGAATGAATAGCGAGAGAATGCCTTGCTTTTATTACTTGCTAAGAGGATTTTGACCGTGCCATCGAGAAGCGTTGTAAATTGCTTTGGCAATCTCATGACATGAAAAGAGGAACGTCGGAAACAGCTGATCAAAAAATGGCCGAGCTGGCGGGCTTCTTCAAACTGGAGCGGGACCAGAACCATCGTTCCTCTTGGCTTCTCCGAGCGTCAGCCTGACACCGCCGACAGGCAACATGGAGCCGCTGCTGCAGCACGCCTTCCTATCTTCCTCCTGAAACATGCCAGGAGCTCATTCAGCTGAAGGGGGAGCGTGTTTTATCTGAAAGAGTGAAGTAAAAATGCCAAAATACCTTTCAGCCACACGTTGATCAACTCACATTTATCCTCAGGTGTGTCTCACCTGGGTTTAGTTTGTTCAAAACTAACTTAGAGGTGGTGAGAGCGGGACTGCAGCCCGTTATCAAGCTTTGACAAACGTTAAAGTGTCTTTAAGGCCTGCAGATGCCGCTCAGGCGTTAACTAGGCCGTCATTCAGACGCCGCTGAGGGATATTATAAATGCCAGCAGCCAAAACGCAGCAACTAGATATGAAACAAGGCCACCAAGAGCCGTTCTGAGCACATTGTAGCGTAGCATGGGCCTTAGTGCAGGCAGCAACTCGCTCTGTGTGACGCTGAGAGAAGGGTTGTAGGTTTGAGTCTGAAGCCAAGGCTCTGCTTCACATGTTTACAGACATAAAAATATAAACACATGGTTTAAAGCTGGACTTTCAAAATAAAGCTAACAGAACTCTGTGTGTTTGTGTGAATGGATCCTCCCCAGTCCTTTAAAATGCTGTTACTGGTGATGATAATAATAATAATAATAATGATGATGATTAATGATGATAATAATTATAAATAACAACAATAATAATAATAATGGTGATGATAATGATAATTATAAATAATAATAATGATAATGATGATAATAATAATAATAATGATGATGATAATACAGACTGGCGACCTGTCCAGGTGAACCCCGCCTCTCGCCCAGTGAACGCTGGAGATAGGCACCAGCGACCCCCGCGACCCCATGAGGGATTAAGCGGGTCAGAAAATGGATGGATGATGATAATAATAATAATAATTGATGATGATAATAATAATAATAATTGATGATGATAATGACGATGATAATGATAATAATGATGATAATAATAATTGATGATGATAATAATGACGATGATAATGATAATAATAATAATTGATGATAATAATGGCGATGATAATAATGATGATGATAATAATAATAATTGATGATAATAATAATAATAATTGATGATGATAATGACAATGATAATAATGATAATGATGATAATATCTAAAACCGTTATATTCAACCTACACAACTTTGCTTGGACCATTTAATCTACAGACGCACCGACGCCATGAAGAGAATTTCTAAAAGTGAAATCTCCTTCAGGCAGAACCGGGTCTGTGGGAGCAGACTGGACTTGTGGGCAGAATGTTCCGTCAGTGAAGGTCTGGAACATCTGGACCAGAACTCCAGTCACCACCGTAGGTTCCAACAGCGTATTTAACACCAAACTAAACATCTTTTCATGATGTTCAGGTTTACCCGGTTCTGTTCAATTCTGGCTTCTGGTCCAGATGAGTGCAGCAGTGGTTCCGGGTTTTTTTTATATAAAATACTTTTTATTACGGGAAAAGTGGAACTTTGTTGTTTGACTAAATGCTCGAACCTTTGTTGGGCTCATGGACCCGGTCCGGACACCAGGTCTGTAGCTGGTACCGACCCATTCACAGAACCGTGAAACGGAGCGGTTCGGGTTCTGATTCACCTGATCTGAACAAAGTGACCCAGTAATCACAGTATGGATAATCGAACCTTACCGATCCTGGATCAGATCCGTTATGTAATCTTTCCCGGACTTCCGTTTCCCGCTGAAGACCAGAACCAGTTCGGGACCAGACACCCGGTCCTCCATCTGTCACTAGAACCGATGGTTCTGTTGAAGTGGACCTGAAGCGGTGCCGTTCTGCGCTCCACGGAACCTCTTCACAACAAGAGTCTGGAGGTTCTGCCAGGAGGGTCTGCCGGAACCAGGAGCTGGCCGGTTCGGATCAGAGATGCTGGTACTGAGGGGTACCACGTGACTATGGTCAGATCCGGACCGCACCATAAGGGAGGGGTGTGAGGCGGGAGAACTGCATTTCCCATCAGGCACTGGGGCACAGAACAGGGTTTGACACACAAGAACGTTCTAGTCTCCACCACTGTCATCATGTTGGTAGGGTCCATCTACGTCATCAGCTGGTACCAACATGGCGGCCACCATGATTCGCAGCCAGACCGAGTCGGTGCGAGCAGGGAGAAAACTTCTGCAGGTGAGAAACCCATCAGAACCGCGGTTCTGACGGTTCTCACGCACCGCGGTTCGTCACAAAGCAGAGGCCCGTTGCTCGGACTGAGTTTTTAACCAGGGTTGACCTTTGACCCAGTTTCCTTCAGCGTCACATGCACGTTTCCGGGCGCGACCGCGAACAGCTGTAATTCTTATTTGCACCGCCAGGTGGCGCCCGCGGTTTGAAGCGTGAACAAAAAGAGAAGGTCCATTTACAAACACCGGGGCATAAATGCAAAAATAACAACGAGGATAAAGTACAAAACAGGTGAAATTAAAGAAAATTACAAGATATAAGATAAAGCAAAATAAAAGGGTAGTGCTTGTATTTTAAGTCATAATTAAAAAAATAAGTTTGAGGGGATTTTATTATACATTTTACTCAGAGCGTTACAGTAAAACATAAAGTCATTGGTTGCATTTTGAGGTATTTAGCTTTGTGAATAAAGAAGGACGATTGTAGTGTTTATTAGAAAGTCACTGTTGAGGTTTTCCATAAAACACTGCAGATTATGTCTCTGCCAGAAAACAAAATTTTGGATAACCAATCAAAAATGTCCGCCCATAATGCCTCAACAAAAATAGATGCTCAGTTGTTTCAGCTGCATCACAAAAACATTTTGTGATGCAGCTGTCTGTCGCTTCAGGCATGTTCAGTATGAGGGATTGCTGCAAAGCCATCAACAATGCAGACGACTGTCCCTGTAGCTCTACGCTCTTTCAGGAGGAGTGAATGCTGCTTGGAGAGACTTGATGCAACCTGCTGGGTTTCCTTAGAGAGGAAACTTTCTGACCAACCTGGAGGATTTGATGGAATTAGACTCTGGAAAGTGCATTGAGATGACGTGTTAAATTGGTCCTATATAAATAAAATTCAATTGAAAACTGAATTGATTTTTTTTCTTTCAATACCAAATTATTTCTGAATAAAGTAACTGGATGGTTAAATTCTATTCAAGGTTTTCAAGTGAATCTCTTCGGGTTTTGGACTTGCAGATTTAAGGTATTTGGTGTGTAGTTTATGAATTGATTGGGAGAATTGACATAATTCAATTCAATTCAATTTTATTTATATAGCGCCAATTCATGAAACATGTCATCTCAAGGCACTTTACAAAGTCAAAATTACACAGATTGGTCAAAAATGATTCCTATATAAGGGAACCAGTTGATTGCTTCAAAGTCCCGACAAGCAGCATTCACTCCTGGAGAAGCGTAGAGCTACAGGGAGAGTCGTCTGCATTGTCCATGGCTTTGCAGCAATCTCTCATACTGAGCAAGCATGAAGCGACAGTGGGAAGAAAAACTCCAGCAGAACTAGAACCGGCTCAGTGTGAACGCTCATCTGCCTCGACCCACTGGGGCTTAGAGAAGACAGAGCAGAGACACAGAAAGCACAGAAGCTCACATTGACCCAGGAGTACTTTCTATGTTAGATGGTGATAGAGGATGATCTGCCTCCCCTGATGATGTCACAGCTAACAGAACGCCAGACCAGGTGTACCTTCTATGAAGAGAAAAAAGAGAGAGCAAAAAGTTAAAAGCTAAAATGACAACAAGCAATGCAGATTGGAGAACAGTAGGAGAACTCAGCAGAGTGAGAGAAATAGACCCTGATGTTCTCCAGCAGCCTAAGCCTATAGCAGCATAACTATAGAGGTAGCTCAGGGTAACATGAGCCACTCTAACTATAAGCTTTGTCAAAAAGGAAAGCCGTAGCTTAACACACCTCTCTGCAGCTTCTGTACTATTACCCACCCATTACCCTATTGAGACGGTGTCTTTCCCACGGCCAAAACTTAACAGATCAAAAACTGATCTAAAGGGAACAAATCATAAAGATCTAATAAAAATCAATACGGCTCACCTTGAACCAAAAAATAAAAGAATTAAATGTGGTCTATTAAATATAAGGTCTCTCCCTCCAAAGACTTTGTTAGTTAATGAATTGATTTCTGATAATCAGATTGATTTATTGTGTCTCACAGAAACCTGGCTACAAGAGGACTACGTTAGTATAAATGAGTCAACTCCCTCCAGTTATTCAAATTTCCACATTCCTAGATCTGTGGGAAGAGGAGGAGGAGTGGCAACCATCTTTCAGTCTGATTTATTAATTAGTCCCAGGCCAATTAATAACTACAGTTCTTTTGAACATTTAACCCTCAGTTTCCCTCATCCAAACTGCAAAGCAATAAAACCTCTTCTGTTTATTGTTTTGTATCGTCCACCAGGCCCTTACACTCAGTTTTTGGATCAGTTGTCAGACTTCTTATATGATTTGGTGTTAAACACTGACAAGCTTATTATAGTGGGTGATTTAATATGTGATGTCATTTAAATCCCATATTAAACAGGTTTCCAGAGTTTCCTTTTTTCACCTCCGGAATATCGCCAAAATTAGAAACATTCTGTCCAGGGGTGATGCTGAAAAACTAGTCCATGCATTTGTTACTTCAAGGCTGGACTATTGTAATTCTTTACTATCAGGAAGTCCACAAAATGCAGTTCGAAGTCTTCAGCTGATCCAAAATGCTGCAGCAAGAGTCCTGATGAAAATCAACAAGAGGGATCATATTTCTCCAATTTTAGCTTCCCTTCATTGGCTTCCTGTTAAATCAAGAATAGAATTTAAAATTCTTCTTCTAACGTATAAAGCCCTTAATAACCAAGCTCCATCATATATCAGAGCTCTGATTACCCCGTATGTTCCTAACAGAGCACTTCGCTCTCAGACTGCAGGTCTGCTGGTGGTTCCTAGAGTCTCTAAAAGTAGAATGGGAGGCAGATCCTTTAGCTATCAGGCTCCTCTCCTGTGGAACCAACTCCCAGTTTTGGTCCGTGAAGCAGACACCCCGTCTACTTTTAAGACTAATCTTAAAACTTTCCTTTTTGACAAAGCTTATAACTAGAGTGGCTCATGTTACTCTGAGCTACCTTTATAGTTTTGCTGCTATAGGCTTAGGCTGCTGGAGGACATCAGGATCTATTTCTCTCACTCTACTGATTTCTACTGTTCTCTGGTTTTGCATTACATTGAAATGACTGTTGTCATTTCAGCTTTTAACTTTTTGCTCTCTCTCTTTTTTCTTCATAGTAGGTACACCTGGTCTGACGTTCTGTTAACTGTGACATCATCCAGGGAAGACCGATCACCCGCTATGACCATCTAATGTAGAACAGATTACTGGATCAATGTGTGCTTCTGTGCTTTTTTTCTTGTTGTGTCTCTGCTCTGTCTTCTGTAACCCCCAGTCGGTCGAGGCAGATGATCGTTCATACTGAGCCCGGTTCTGCCGGAAGTTTTCCTTCCCGTTAATGGGGAGTTTTTCTTCCCACTGTCGCTTCATGCTTGCTCAGTATGAGGGATTGCAGCAAAGCCATGGACAATGCAGACGACTCTCCCTGTAGCTCTACGCTTCTCCAGGAGTGAATGCTGCTTGTCGGGACTTTGATGCAATCAACTGGTTCCCTTATATAGGAACATTTTTGACCAATCTGTATAATATGTCTGATTTTGACTTTGTAAAGTGCCTTGAGATGACATGTTTCATGAATTGGCGCTATATAAATAAAATTGAATTGAATTGAAAAACGATTGTTTTATATTGGTGAATTGTGCAGAGTAAAATTATGACCATACAGAATTTTCTAAAACAACGACTCTTGCTGGTGTAACTGAGAGTTTGGCAGTGAGGCGCTGGACCATAAAATCACACCTCAGGAGAAGTCACATTTTCCTAACACAGTCCTGGGAATGTGAAACTGTTAGAGTTAAGACTCAATTTTAAGAAGCTGCTGAACCTTTTGCCAGAAGGCAGCAGGGAGTCCATAGTGGGGACCCCTGGTCAGGCAGCCTTCCATAAGATTTCTGCACGCACTCAGAAGTGAATCAGATGGATGTAAAAATGGCAAATCTGAGGGCCGCCATCGACTGAATAACTCTCTGTCTGTTAGGTATTGTCTAGTGAATATCAGCCCAATCAGCTGATATCAGGACAAAAGTTGAAAGGAATGATTCGAGCTCTGATGATCTTTTAACAGCAAACTCTGCACACACATAGAATAAATGAGTGACAACTTCTCTTCAAGTTCAAGAATTTATTAACAGAAATAAAAAGAACATCAAGAGAACATCACTATATAATGCTGTTTATCTGAATTAACTATATTTCAATCAACAAATCCTCTCTGCTAGGCTAGTGAAACTTAACTAAAACTACTAAGCAAAAAGAAGATAAAAGAAGCTAAGGAACTATGTACACACAAAAAGACACAAAAGACAAATAAAGTGGTTGATCATCATCAGAATGATTCAGTGAATCCTGATTCACTGCAGATCTGAGTTAAAGAACCAAAGTTCATCTTAAAGAACATGGAATGGAGTTAAATTAGCTTAACTAATTCAGAACAACATTTGGTTTGTGTTTCAACTAGGGCTGGGCAAGTTAACGCGTTAATTTCGCGTTAATTCATTAGACTATTAACGGCGATATTTACTTTATCGCGCATTAACGCATGTTGCTCACATGCTTTTATTTTGTGAAGGTCTGTTGCTGCGGTGTAGGGGTTTGAATCAGAACAGTAGGTGGCGATAATGCGCCAATAACCTCGCTGTCAGCCCAGCCTCGGATTCAAAGAGGAAGAAAGGTGCTGCTGGAAAAAGGAAAACGTGGAAAAAACAAAGCTGACATGGGGAAGGCGGTGTTTCCCGCAGGAATTTGCTTAGGCGAGGCGGTGAACAAGTTTTGTGACCGGAGGTGAAGTCGCTTCTTGCTTCAAAGTATCCATGTGTTTTTTCCTGTTTTTCCCTGCCATTCACTATATGCACACGAGAAAGCAACAACAAAAAAACACGTGTTAACGTCAAATAAACATGCAAGCATATTGAGTTAGCAAGCATTTCAGTTTAAAGTTCTTCCAGCAACGAATATGACAAAAACAAGTTAGTTGTAACCACTGCCAAGTTAAACTTACCTCAGAAATTGCCTTTTTCTGGTAGATTTTTTCCCCATAAAGAGAATTCCCTGTCAGTGGCAATAAGCTTTAATTTATTATTATTGCTATTTTTTGTTTTACATGTTTAAGTTGAGCTTTACACTAAATATGTGTTACTATGTGCTACAAATGTTACAACACTTTTGTTCATATGGCAGCAGAACATTAAAATAAAAGTGCTCTTTACACTACTTTTGAATTCATTCTTGGGGTTTGCGCATACAATGCGATTAATCATGATTAATCAGGCAAATTGTGCGATTAATCGCGATTAAAGATTTTAATCGTTGCCCAGCCCTAGTTTCAACCCGTACACAATGCAAATCCTGAGTTAAACAAAACATTATTTGAGAAAATAACATTTTAAAGAATGATTTGCTCAGTGAAAATCAATAATTAATGCAATTATTTCTCCTGGAAATAATTAAGATACTGTAAGAGGAAGATGACCGGGACTTATGTCAGGGGCACATCCGGGTCATGTGACCATTAGCTTGGTGGGTTAATCTTAAATTACACAAAATACCATTAAATCGACATTAATGTTCCTTATTGTGTGAACGCTCGTAGCACTGTGGGACGCTGGCGGAGCGAATCGAGTAGTTATTATTTCACTGCAACGCGCTTTCCTCTGTAATGTTTTCTTTCCTTATCTTCTGTTCATGTTTAGCACCTCTAATTGTCTTGTTACTGAAATGTGCTACACATAAACTTGCCTTAAATTGTTTGTAGCAAGACAATTAAAGAGGCTATTAGCAGCTAGCTGTGAATACATCACGGAGCGCAGTTCAATCCATCCAGAAATGGAAAGATTACGGCACAACTGTGTCATAGGTGCAAGGGGTGTGAATACTTTTGCAAGCCACTGTAACCAGACCCAGGTGTCTCACACCGCAGGACCCATCCATCCATTGTCTTCCCCTCACCTGTCCCTTTACCTGTCCTCTCACCTGCTCCCAGCCTCAGTGAGGCATGCAAGCTGCAGGTCCATGTTCTGATCCATAACTCTGGTCTTAACTGCTGTTCAGGTCCGAGTATCAGTTTGCCGAACCACACCAGAACATCGACAGCGATAGGTGTTCAGAGGAAGTGACATCATGGTTTTTAGATTAAAGATCCTCGATCAAAAGCAGCTGAAGCCAGACAGACAGACCAGAGCCCAGAAAGCTGTTCTGTCCGAAGATCACAGAAACAGATTAAAGTCCAAAGCAGCCGACCCGCGATTCTCAGGAGGTAGACGGCACAGTTCTCCGTCATCTAGAACGTTACTCTTCATCTGGAAGGTCCTGCTGGCAGCCATGAGGAGAGCTTCCCTTACCATCACCTTGAGGAAAACATGAAGATTAATGAGTTTATTATGATTTTATGCTGCCATCCAGTGGTTTACAGGGTGCTGTGATGCTGAGGAGGTCCAAACATCAGCTGGTCTCTGCTGAATGTTTCTGAACATTTTACTGAACCTGATTCTGTTGGACCAGTTCAGAACCAAACTTATTGTGTGTGTACCATCTCAGTCATGGTTCCACAGATTTGCGGGGCTCCAGTCCTCTTCTGCTCCTCACTCCCAGTTCTTCGCTCCATCTGAAGGCATCATGCTGCCGGCAGGAAGTTTCAACAACAAAGTGGCCTTCATCACTGGAGGCGGTACTGGACTGGGCCGGGCCATGACCGTGGTTCTGTCCCAGCTTGGAGCCCAGTGTGTTATCGCCAGCAGGTAGGAGGTCACGTGACTCCAAACAGGCACACATGCACCTTCAAATCCTGAAGTTCGCTTGGTTTTGGTCAGGAAGCTGGACATCCTGAAGCAAACCGCCAACGAGATCAGCAGCCAGACTGGAAACCAGGTAACCGTCCAGAACCGGGCTGAACCGAGCCCATCTAGGTTTGACTCTCCCTGGCTTGGTGTGAGCCAGCCCTGTCTCTGTCCTCAGGTCCATGCTGTCCAGTGTGATGTCAGAGACCCTCAAGCCGTTTCTCACTGTGTGGACCAGATGGTGGCGCTAACTGGACTTCCTGATGTGAGTGCACACATCTGCCCTGACAGAAACCTGTTTAAATAAGCCAGGAACACTCTTCTGGACCCTGAAACAGCGGTTCAGGGTCCAGATAAATCCAAACTTAGACATGTGACAACTGTCTCTGTGTGTGATGACATTCCACCGTGTCCTGATTGGTGCAGGTGATCATCAACAACGCTGCAGGGAACTTCATCTGTCCATCAGAACGGCTGTCGCCAAACGGCTGGAGGAGCATCACTGATATCGTCCTGAATGGGACTGCGTTCATCACTCTGGAGCTGGGAAAGAGACTGATCCAGAACCAGAAAGGTCAGGAACTGATTCAGAATCAGAAAGGTCAGGAACTGACCCAAAGAATGATAACTGTCCAGAATCACAAAGGTCAGGAACTAATTCAGAATCAGTAGGGGCAGGAACTGATTCAGAATCAGAAAGGTCAGGAACTGATCCAGAATCAGAAAGATCCGAAACTGATCCAGAATCAAAAACGTCAGGAACTGATCCAGAGACTGATTATTGTCCAGAATCACCGACTGATCCAGAATCAGAAATGTCAGGAACTGATTCAGAATCAGAAAGATCCGAAACTGATCCAGAATCAGTAGGGGCAGGAACTGATTCAGAATCAGAAAGGTCAGGAACTGATCCAAAGAATGATAATTGTCCAGAATCACCGACTGATCCAGAACCAGAAAGGTCAGGAACTGATTCAGAATCAGAAAGATCCGACACTGATCCAGAATCAGTAGGGGCAGGAACTGATTCAGAATCGGAAAGGTCAGGAACTGATCCAGAATCAGAATGATCCGAAACTGATCCAGAATCAGTAAGGTCAGGAACTGATTCAGAATCAGAAAGGTCAGGAACTGATCCAGAATCAGAAAGATCCGAAACTGATCCAGAATCAAAAACGTCAGGAACTGATCCAGGGACTGATTATTGTCCAGAATCACCGACTGATCCAGAATCAGAAATGTCAGGAACTGATTCAGAATCAGAAAGATCCGAAACTGATCCAAAATCAGTAGGGACAGGAACTGATTCAGAATCAGAAAGGTCAGGAACTGATCCAAAGAATGATAATTGTCCAGAATCACCGACTGATCCAGAACCAGAAAGGTCAGGAACTGATTCAGAAACAGAAAGATCCGAAACTGATCCAGAATCAGTAGGGGCAGGAACTGATTCAGAATCAGAAAGGTCAGGAACTGATCCAGAATCAGAAAGATCCGAAACTGATCCAGAATCAAAAACGTCAGGAACTGATCCAGAGAATGATAATTGTCCAGAATCACCGACTGATCCAGAATCAGAAATGTCAGGAACTGATCCAGAATCAAAAAGGTCAGGAACTGGTCCAGAATCAGAAAGGTCAATCCTGTGATGACCTTTCTGGAGAAAGATGCTTTAGAATGATTTAGGTTTGTTAATATGTAAAGAAATCAATTCTAATTCCATCAGAACCAGGGATCTGGGCCCAGGTTTAAGTGTTGTTTTGTGGATTTTGTCTCAGGAGCCTCCTTCCTCGCCATCACCACCATCTACGCTGAGTCCGGTTCTGGTTTCGTTGTCCCGAGTGCGTCGGCCAAGGCTGGAGTCGAGGCGCTCTACAAGTCCGTTTGACACCAGCTGAAAACCTGGACCCGCTTCCGTCGGCGTGGGTAACTGTGGTAACTGTGGGTTCTGACTGACAGGTCTCTGGCCGCAGAGTGGGGGCGCTATGGCCACAGATTCAACATCATCCAGCCTGGACCCATCAGGACCAAGGTACCACCCTCTTTCTCCGTACCCAACCCTTGACCTTTGACCTTTTCATTTTCAAAGAGACGCTGCTGCTCACTTCAGCCGAACCTGCTGGATTTTCTCTGCAGGGACCCAGACAGACTCATTTGTACTGCAAGAGATTCTGCTTCATTTGATCAGAACCATGGCTCTCTCATCCAGCGTTATGAACCTTCTAACTCTTTGATCAGAGTTTCATTTCAAAACACTAAGACAGTTTTCCTAAACTGACCAGTTATCAAAGTTTATTGAAGCAAATCTCCTGCTGAAGAAGTTTCACCTCAGAGGTTGATCTGACTGGGTCGGTTCTGACTGGGTCGGTTCTGACTGGTTCTGTGGTGTTTGTTTGTGCTCTTCAGGGAGCCTTCAGCCGCCTAGACCCAACCGGAACCTTTGAGAAGGCGATGATTGGTCGCATACCGACGGGCCGGCTCGGAAAACCAGCAGAGCTCGCAAACCTGGCAGCTTACCTGAGCAGCGACTACGCCAGCTGGATGTCTGGAGCTGTGAGTTTCCACTGATCCCAGATCAGGGTTCTTAACAGAACCAGGCCAGGTTCTGTGCCAGTGCACTGTGACGGGTTCTGATACAAAATCAATTCTGATTTTACAGTAAAAGATTTAAACAATAAAAATCAGTGAAGCAATAAGGACGTTTCAGAGGCTGATAGAACGACCCGGATCATTTGGTTTCTGGTTCTGGAGGGTTGATGATGAGTCAGAACAAAATGGACTTTATTTGACCGATCTCAGCGATGTGTTCCGGTTCCCGTTCTCCAGAACCCTTGAGCCTTCGCCATGCTTCATTGAGTGGTTGGAGGTGGGGCGCCATCACTCATCTATAACCCGAAGAACCGCCGGGTTATAGAACCAAATCAGCTGTTGTCGGACCCGGCTGACAGGGAACATGGTACAGAACCTGGACAAGTCCTGGACCAGCCGAAAAGTGTCCTGCTAAGCTTTGGTTCTGCTGGGTTTTGTTTGTCCTCCGCCTTTTGGACCCTAGATCTTTCTGTATTACGTTAAAGCTGCGGTTCTTTTAGGTTCTGTGCAGTCAGATACAGCCTTCTCTAACCAGGGAGTGCCGGTTCTCTTCCACAGAACCATCCTCTGGGTTAAGCTGCTGATGCTTCCTGGTGTCCATCATGATGTGTTCAAGTCCCGTTGGAGCTTTTATTCTCCTCTCCTCGACGTCCATCTCTGGTGTTTTCTCTCCTAATGAAGAGCCTCAGGAGGAGCTCCGCCTCCTCTCTGATTGGCTGCTATCCTCTCCCAGTGTAAGGCTCGCTGCTGATTGGCTGCAGGAGCGTGTGCTCACAGTGCGTGTGCAGGATGACCGAGGAGAGCGGCGCCACCTTCAGTCTGAGTGGAGGAGGAAGGAAACCACTGTATTCTTGTCTTTAGGTCTCAGTCAGCTGCTCACCAGCTCCAGTCATGTGACCGCCTCCACCTGCAGCCGTATTATTCAGACCGTAAAACGCACAAGATTATAAGGCGCGTTACATTTCCCAAGTGTGTAATATCACTCCGCCCCTCTGGTAGGATAATCAGATGTCCCTGATTTCAGTGAATCATGAATGAGTAAAAATAGTTTAGTTCAACAAGAGGTATTTACCCGGTCCTGCTACATTCATGTAAGGCAGCTAGCAACAATAAACCTGGTAAGTTAATTAAATATAAAAGTTAAGTTTATTTTATGTTAGAAACAGGGCAGTGTAGTCCAGCTACTCTGTCCTCCCCACAGAGACGGATAGAGAGCCATGTACAGTGACCAGATTTCATTCTTCTAATGAAAACTGGGGACGTCTCTGATTTTGTTAAGCGCAGAATCTCTACCAGGGGTTGGTTTGTTTTGTCTGAACTGCAACGCCGACGGGGGGCGGGGAAGGTGCATTCGGCAAAGCTCTGCTTACGTCCGGACAGCACTTCTAGTTTAGACATTACAGTCAGGCAGTCTGTTAGACAGCTCAGGGGTCCTCAGGTAGTGACACAGAGTATCGTAATGCTCCTAATATCCATTGAGCGTAGCAGCTTCGTTGCTAACCGAAGTCATACTTTTTAACAGAATTTTGAGCTCATTGTACCACATAAAATCGATGAGTAAGCACAACGGGAATCAAATATAACACATCAATGTTTGAAAAAAAACAGAATGATTTTAAATGTGCCTTATATGCAAGAGATTCTTCTCTGAGATTATCAACAAAAACATTAATAATGCTCGTGCCTTATTTGCCAGTCGACAGGTTAACAAATCCTCCTGTGTCTGTGGCTTCTGAACTCCACCAGGGCCTCAAATGAATCTGCTAACTTCTTTACTGATAAAATCCTAAAGATTAGAGGATTAGTTTGTACATCCATATCAACTCCAGAACCAAAGCCGTATCCAACTGGAACTTATCTTGACTAAATGTCCCAATTCAGCCAAATAAACTACAAAAGCTTAGAGGAGATCATTCAGCAGCTAAGTTCCTTCTCCTGCTGCCTTGATGTTCTACCCACAGCTTTCTTTAAGAACGTTTTGCTTGTCATAGCATCTGAGTTTGTGACAACCTGCTTGTTGCACAGAGCTGGCTGCACCGTTTTCCTCTCTCCCTCTAACCTCCTGTCCTCTGACAGCCCAAGACACACCCTGGCCACGCCCCCAACCACATGCACTCACCTGATTTGTCCGCAGTTCAAGATGGCTCCCGACTGCAGTTTCAAAAATGTCGGTGTCTCAAAAGACAAGAGACAGAGACAACCGTGACCAGAAAGAGGCTTTAAAAATAATTACTCCGAGGCTGTCTAACCCCTCAGGCTGTGTTTTTTGAGTTCTTTTTGCTGGATAGATTTTTCTCTCAAGGATCATTTAAAAATAAGCCAAACAATAAATAATATATCCACTTCTGTGCTCCTGCTCTGCTGACGTGTCACCTGAAGCTGATTACGTCACAGATACAAAATCTCCCGTAAGTTTTAGAATTATTCAAAAACCTAAAATTAAGCAAAACTAATCACAGTGCTCCTTTATAGAAGTTAAAATAAATGTAAATATATTTGTCCAGTGAAAGCAACAAAAGAAAACCTGTTCCTGTTTCTGCTGTGTGCCAGATTTCCATCTCCTGATCTGTAAGTCTATATTTTTTGTATGTTTTGTTTGTAGTGTTGTGATATTGCTGGTGTATTGTAGAATTTAAATTGTGTATGGGTTCTTATGTATTTTCTGTTTATTCACAGCTCTTGTTGTGGGGCAATTTGTGTTGGAGCCTGCCTACTTGGGAGGAAACAAGGACATTTTTTTGGGGGGGAAGGGATTTATGTTTATTTTTGAATGGACATTTAAAAAATACAAAAAAACTGTGGAGCAAACATTTCTGTTGTTGGTCTTATGTGTAAAACAATTGTTTGTCATTCATTGTACTTAAGGGTCTACACCTTGAAGTGTATGGTCCTTGTGTGACTGGTAAAAAAACAAACAAAACTTAAAATCCTACTTATCAGGAGGGATACCTGACTGGCACCCCTATAGGTATAAAAACCCACATACAAACCTAGAAAGATCAATCAAAACCGTCACAAGTTGACTCACATAATAAACACGTCCCTTCTGTCAGGAGAACTGGGTCGGCCTCTCTGCTACAGCTCTCCACTGGTTTAAATCCTACTTAAAGGACTTTTAGTGTCAGTAGGTAACTTTACATCAGAGATGACAAATATCACATGTGGGGTTCCCCAAGGTTCCATCCTGGGTTCCTCCTGTTCAACATCTTCATGCTCCTCTAGCTCAGACCATAAAACAACATCAGCTACCATCACTATGCAGACGACACACAGCTCTACATCACCATGTCACCAGGTGACTATGAACCAGTTCAGGCTCTGAGGAAATAGAAGAAATCAATGCAGGATGAGACAAAATGTTCTTCAGCTGAATAAAAACAAACTGAAGTAATAATTTCTGGACCAATAGAGGAGAGATCTAGAGTTAGCACACAGCTTCAGCTGCTTCAGCCAGGAACCACTGATCAGGCCTGAAACCTGGGAGTAGTGATGGACTCAGACCTGAACCTCCATCTAAAGACAAAGTGGACCTTCTAGAACCTGGAGAACATTTCCAGGATTAAAGGACTGATGTCTCAGCAGGATCTGGAAAAACTAATCCATGTTTATCTTTATTAGAACTGATCACTGCAACGGTGTTTTCACAGGTCTGCCTAAAAAGTGGATCAGACAGCTGCAGCTGATCCAGAACCTGCTGCCCGCGTCCTCACTAAGACTAAGAACGTAGAGAACATGGACCCGGTTCTGAAGTCCTCACTAAGACTAAGAACGTAGAGAACATTGACCCGGTTCTGAAGTCCTCACTAAGACTAAGAACGTAGAGAACATGGACCCGGTTCTGAAGTCCTCACTAAGACTAAGAACGTAGAGAACATGGACCCGGTTCTGAGGACCTCACTAAGACTAAGAACGTAGAGAACATGGACCCGGTTCTGAAGTCCTCACTAAGACTAAGAACGTAGAGAACATGGACCCGGTTCTGAAGTCCTCACTAAGACTAAGAACGTAGAGAACATGGACCCGGTTCTGAAGTCCTCACTAAGACTAAGAACGTAGAGAACATGGACCCGGTTCTGAAGTCCTCACTAAGACTAAGAACGTAGAGAACATGGACCCGGTTCTGAAGTCCTCACTAAGACTAAGAACGTAGAGAACATGGACCCGGTTCTGAAGTCCTCACTAAGACTAAGAACGTAGAGAACATGGACCCGGTTCTGAAGTCCTCACTAAGACTAAGAACGTAGAGAACATGGACCCGGTTCTGAAGTCCTCACTAAGACTAAGAACGTAGAGAACATGGACCCGGTTCTGAAGTCCTCACTAAGACTAAGAACGTAGAGAACATGGACCCGGTTCTGAAGTCCTCACTAAGACTAAGAACGTAGAGAACATGGACCCGGTTCTGAAGTCCTTCCACTAAGACTAAGAACGTAGAGAACATGGACCCGGTTCTGAAGTCCTCACTAAGACTAAGAACGTAGAGAACATGGACCCGGTTCTGAAGTCCTCACTAAGACTAAGAACGTAGAGAACATGGACCCGGTTCTGAAGTCCTCACTAAGACTAAGAACGTAGAGAACATGGACCCGGTTCTGAAGTCCTTCCACTAAGACTAAGAACGTAGAGAACATGGACCCGGTTCTGAAGTCCTCACTAAGACTAAGAACGTAGAGAACATGGACCCGGTTCTGAAGTCCTCACTAAGACTAAGAACGTAGAGAACATGGACCCGGTTCTGAAGTCCTCACTAAGACTAAGAACGTAGAGAACATGGACCCGGTTCTGAAGTCCTCACTAAGACTAAGAACGTAGAGAACATGGACCCGGTTCTGAAGTCCTCACTAAGAACGTAGAGAACATGGACCCGGTTCTGTAGTCCTCACTAAGACTAAGAACGTAGAGAACATGGACCCGGTTCTGAAGTCCTCACTAAGACTAAGAACGTAGAGAACATGGACCCGGTTCTGAAGTCCTCACTAAGACTAAGAACGTAGAGAACATGGACCCGGTTCTGAAGTCCTCACTAAGACTAAGAACGTAGAGAACATGGACCCGGTTCTGAAGTCCTTACTAAGACTAAGAACGTAGAGAACATGGACCCGGTTCTGAAGTCCTTTCACTAAGACTAAGAACGTAGAGAACATGGACCCGGTTCTGAAGTCCTCACTAAGACTAAGAAAGTAGAGAACATGGACCCGGTTCTGAAGTCCTTACTAAGACTAAGAACGTAGAGAACATGGACCCGGTTCTGAAGTCCTTCCACTGGCTCCCTGGATCTCAGAGAATAGACTTTAAATCCTTCTGTTAGTCTATAAATCCCTGAATTAGCACCTAAATACATCACAGACTTGTTATCAGGGCATCAACCCTCCAGACCACTCAGGTCTTCTGGCTCCAGCCTGCTCTGCAGAACCAGCACCAGAACCAGACATGGAGAAGCAGCATTTAGTTCCTATGCTCCACTGATCTGGAACAAACTCCCAGAAAACTGGAAAAGTGCTGAAAGCCTGAGTTCCTTTAGATCAAGATTAAAAACACATTTGTTTAGGATCGCCTTCAACTGTTATAGTTAAACTGTTTTACTGAAACATCGTTAGTTCAACTTTGTAGTCCAACTGTTTTTAATGTTCTATTTTGTTTCTACATTTTATTCCTACTTGCTTTTATTCTGTTTTTTTCCTATATTTTAATCATGTAAAGCACTTTGCATTGTCTCTGTACTGAAATGTATATATATATAAATACATTTGCCTTGCCTTATAGTCTGAAAAATACGGTAACTGTTTCTGTTTTCAGGTGATCCGTTTTGATGGAGGAGAGTTCGTATCAATGGCAGGAGAGTTTAACGAGCTACGAAAGGTGAGTGTAGCAGATCACCTGACTGGTCACATGACTGACCTGGTGGTCACTCTGAGTGCGTCTTCTCTCCGTCACCTTTGTTCCAGGTGACTCAGGATCAGTGGAAGAAGTTGGAGGAAATGATCAGAAGCACTAAGGGATCCTAGAAACTCTAACAGCTCATCGGATCACCAATCATCAAAGCGTGCAGAGGCCCCGCCCCATGCAGAGGCCCCGCCCCTGCTCACATCTGTTAAAGTTATTGTTTTCATTAAAACGCGACGCGTTTAATAATAAAAGTGAGACGTCAAGTTTTTGCATCATGTTTGATTACCACACTCACACATACCTCCAGATCAGAACTGCACCAGCTCACATGCTCACACATTCACAACCCACCTCCACACCATCTAACACAGCAGAACCCGGCCAGAACCATCTGACCAGGCTGTCCCACAGTAAAACAGCAGGCATCAGCTCTCCTGCCTCTGATGTTCAGCAACTTTCTTTTAGCTGAATAGCTGAATAGCTGCTGAAGGACCAACATCTTCCTGCAAGTTCTAGAAAAGACAAACCTGGACATCAAAGCATGTTCTGGACTTTTATTACGAGCAGAAACTCCAGAGAACAGCAGCAGCGCACCCTGTCTCACAGTTCATGTCTGATGTCTGGTGTCTCAGGTGCGTCTCTAAATGTCCGTGTCTCAGGTGTGTCTCTATGTGTCCGTGTCTCAGGTGCGTCTCTAGGTGTCCGTGTCTCAGGTGCGTCTCTAAATGTCCATGTCTCAGGTGTGTCTCTAGGTGTCCGTGTCTCAGGTGCGTCTCTAGGTGTCCGTGTCTCAGGTGCATCTCTAAATGTCCGTGTCTCAGGTGTGTCTCTATGTGTCCGTGTCTCAGGTGCGTCTCGAGGTGTCCGTGTCTCAGGTGCATGTCTAGGTGTCCGTGTCTCAGGTGCGTGTCTAGGTGTCCGTGTCTCAGGTGCGTCTCTAGGTGTCCGTGTCTCAGGTGCGTCTCTAGGTGTCCGTGTCTCAGGTGCGTCTCCAGGTGTCCGTGTCTCAGGTGCGTCTCTAGGTGTCCGTGTCTCAGGTGCGTCTCCAGGTGTCCGTGTCTCAGGTGTGTCTCTATGTGTCCGTGTCTCAGGTGCGTCTCGAGGTGTCCGTGTCTCAGGTGCGTGTCTAGGTGTCCGTGTCTCAGGTGCGTGTCTAGGTGTCCGTGTCTCAGGTGCGTCTCCAGGTGTCCGTGTCTCAGGTGCGTCAGTGTGTGTTGATGTTCTGCTGCCAGCGGCCAATCAGTGTGGTGACAAGTTTCTGCAGAAGCTCCGCCCTCATCTTGCAGATCTCCAGAACCTCCTCGTGGTTCACCTTCTCCTCCCGACTGTAGTCCAGAGACACCTGCGGAGCGAGAGGTGAACACGTTACAGACGTCGTCTCACAGAACACAGAACCACTGCACATGGATCAGAGACCTTGTTGGTGATGAGGGTCAGACCCAGAACTCTGAGTCCGCAGTGTTTGGCCACAGTCACCTCAGGAACCATGCTCATACCTGGAGAACACATGGAACATGATGAAACCCAACGGGGGCCCGGTTCTGACCTTTCAGACACATTTAACCGCTTCCAGAACCGCAGCAGTATCTTTGCTGGATTCTCACAGCCACACCAAGCCGTTGTCCAACGCTGACGGTGGAAACAAATCTCCGTGTTTTATGGACCTGCAGAGTTCTGTGAGTACATCTCAAAGTTTCTGCTCTCAGATAAAAAGCTGTTTTATTCTCCGTGTTTGAGTTCAGCTGGGATTTATGTTTCCGTCCACATCGCAGGATTTGTTCCTTTGTTCTAAGTTTGGAGCGAAGCCATGAGATCTGGACCTCAGTAAGGCCTTTTTCACAAAGACGGTTTTCTGGAGCTAATGAAACCTAGAACTACTCCCTCCTGCTCAAACTTTCCCACCCAGATTTCTAATTTATGAGGATCTATAAGTCCAAATGATGCAATGAAAGCCCTTTGAATATTCCAACTAAAGAGCCTTCACGATGTTTTGGGAGTCCAGTTATAAACCCAACACCACAGTACCAGCTGGGTAATGTCAGAACCATTTGCTTCTGAGAGACCAGAATATGTTTGAGTTGAGGAGAGGATTAGACGACAAAACAAACAAGTTGCCTTCAGGCTACACAGAACCTCATGTACTGCAGTAGAACCAAAGAACCGTCAGGAACCATGGATCACAACGGGTCAGAGGACCCGTGACAGGGACCCTGTCTTACCCACAGAGTCGCAGCCCAGTGTCAGCAGCATTCTGGCCTCAGCGATGGTCTCAAAGTTGGGTCCGCTCACCATACAGTAGACTCCAGTTCTAATGAAGTCACTGCAGCCGAGCTCAGAACCAATATCCAGAGCCAGAGTCCTAAGTTCTTTGCTGTGGGCGTCTGACATGCAGGGGAACCGGATGCCAAACCTGAACAGAGGAAAGGTTTAGATGAAGGACGTGGTTCTGGTGTGGCCGTCCGTGTCTCACCGTTCGTCATTGGGTCCACACAGAGGGTGCTGCCCAGCAAAGCCCGGCAGGTTGATGTGGTCTTTGATGATCATGATGTCTCCGACCTTAAAGTCCGGGCAGATTCCTCCAGAGGCGTTAGTCACCAACACGGACTCCACACCCATCAACTTGAAGATCCGGATAGGGAAGGTGACCTGAGACAGGTGGACAGATGCCAGCATCTCTCAGACCCAGATTCAGAACCAGAACATATTGCTGACTGGAGCGCAGGGTTAAATTCTACAATCAGAACTTTATGGTGAAACAGGAGGTCTGGTTCTGGTCCAGTGTTGGAGCAGCATGAAGATAGAGACTGGAGGTCTTTCAACCCTTAAAACCTGTAACTCTAGAAACAGGAAGGCTTCAAACCTGTCAGTTTCAACACTGTGAAAAGTATTTACACCTTTTCTGGTGTTTTCTGTCTGATTTTCAAAAATCAATACTAGACAAATACAACCTGATTTGGAAACGGTAATTACCGTAAAGATTCTCACTTCAGGAGAACATCTCAATCAATTTTACATAATCTCCTCGACCTGGAAAACAACGTCTCTGACATCTATCTGTACACAAAGGGTTGCTCTGTCATTTCTGAGGCTTCGGGACTCCAGAGAATCAGCGTGAGAACCACGGTCCAACTTACTAGGAGCTCATCATCAACTCATCCAGGAGATCTCAGAAGAACAACATCTAAAGCCCGGCACACACACTGCCACCTGGATCTAACGACTTTGGTACAATGTCAACTTTGATGTGATGTTAAGAGAAACAAATCAGCTGATCAGCCACGTGCTCGACTCCTCAGCCCCAAATCCTTCCAGAATAAAACCACAACCAAATACAAATACAATGAATCAGCTTAATAAAATGACAAAGTCCTCTCATTATTAAAACACAAGTTCTGCCAAATGTCCCTGTTCAAAGTCCGCTGCAGGCGGCAAAAAGAAATCCAGCAGGAAGAAAAATGCTTTTGAAGGATTAATCAGCGATGGTCTAGGCTGCCACAACCGGAGAACCATGATGGACGCTGTCGCTGTTTGTGCCGGCGTGATGTTCTGATCGGACCAACCAGGAAAGTTTTCCCTGACAGGAGTTGATTCAGAAACCCAAGACTTATTCCCTTTTTTCTTTATTCATTGGGACCTGCGGAGCGTCCCGTAGGCCACCGCAGGCTCTGATTAGTAGACGCAGGTCGGAGCAGCAGATACTGATCGCAGGTCATCTGCGGTCGCCTTACGTCGGCCGTCCTTTAGCCCGTCTCACAGCGCAGGGTTAGAACCATGACCAAAGACTTCCCCACAGTCCTCATCTGTGCCGGCCCAAAATTGCAGTGTGTACAGACCTCAAAGCTCCGCAGGCCTTACCGCCTCGGGGTCATGATTCAGCAGAAATGACCACAATGGGAGAGATCCGAGGCCAGAACCACTGCTGACCCAAAAACACAAAGACCCGTCTCACATATACCAAAAACATCTTGATTATCTCCAAGAGCGCCACATCTTGTTGATGCTCCTGTCCCAGTGCATGCTGGGTAGAGGTAAAGCAAACCCACCTGACAGAGGGAGTAACCTTCGTACAGGTGGAAGTGACCCTTCATGAAGACACAGGGGGTCTCCTCGATGGTCCCAAACACCAGGCAGCCTTCATGACCTGGAACTGGAGAGCAGAGGAACAGCAGTTCCCATGGCAGCAGCTCAGTAACACCAATTAACTCTCATCATCATCGTCATCATCGTCATTTATGCAGATCAGCTACTGCTTCAAGGCGAAACTTTAAACGGTTTCAGACAAAGAAGAAATCTGAACCAGTACAACACCAGCTGTGGACACAAATGATATGGTTACCAGACAGATGAGCTCCACCACGAAGCCAGCGGAACGCCAGCAGAGTTTTTACCAGTCACTGAACTCTCCAGCACCCATGAGAAAGTTCCTCTGGGTCCACATTCAAAACAATAACTGCTGGGATGCAGGTGTGGAGTTTTAGAGTCTGGCAACCTGCATACATCTGAGAGCATCAAGTTCAGGTTTGGGGACGTCCTGAAGTATAAATAAGTCCACTCCTTTTCATGATTTATTAATTAGTCCAATTAATAACTACAGTTCTTTTGAACATTTAACCCTCAGTTTCCCTCATCCAAACTGCAAAGCAATAAAATCTCTTCTGTTTGTTGTTTTGTATCGTCCACCAGGCCCTTACTCTCAGTTTTTGGATCAGTTGTCAGACTTCTTATATGATTTGGTGATAAACGCTGACAAGGTTATTATAGTGGGTGATTTTAACATCCATGTTGACACTGTGTGATAACCTTAGTGTAGCCTTTAAAACTATCCTAGATTCAATTGGTTTTGTTCAAAATGTGCATAAACCGACGCACTCTTGGCTTCATACTTTAGACCTTGTGCTGACATATGGCATTGATTGTGAAGAATTAACAGTATTTCCTCACAATCCTGTCCTATCTGATCATTTTAATAACATTTGAGTTTAATCTAACTGAGTTCTCCACCCCCAAAAGAGGGTTCCATTATAGTAGATCTTTATCGGACAATGCTGCATCAAACTTTAAAGAGTCTGTCCCCCTTTTAATATCCTCAGTATTGATTCTATAAAAAAATAGAATAATTCGGGTAGCGTGACCATGTATGGAGGCCTTAGTACTCGACGCGGTCGACCGGGGTCCTTTGCCGCATGTCTCTACCCCTCTTCCTCCCCCCTTCCTGTCAGCCTACTGTGTTAAAAAGCAAGCCACTAGTGCCATGAAAAATCCCCCCCCCCCCAAAAAAAAAATAGAATAATTGGCATCCTCCCAAACATGATTACCTCATCCCCAGTAAGTGAGGCAGCGTTGGAGGAATCTTTAGAACCTGCGCTGTGTCTGAACTGTTTAGAAGCAGTAGAGCTTTCTGAGCTATCTAAAATCTTAGCTTCATCTAAACCTTCTACCTGTATGTCAGACCCAATCCCAACCAAGTTGTTTAAGGAGGTATTCCCATTGATCAGTGGTCCTATTTTAGACATGATTAATCTATCCTTGGTAAATGGATATGTACCACAGGCTTTTAAAGTAGCTGTTATTAAACCTTCACTTAAGAAACCATCTCTTGATCAAGATGAGTTAGTAAATTACAGAGCTATATCTAATCTTCTTTTCCTATCTAAAATTCCTGAGAAAGTAGTTGCTAATCAATATGCGAACATTTAAATGCTCCCATAAAGTCGTTTGGGACGTTTTACTGCAGCAGGATCTGGTCAGCCACCAGGATCTCCAACATGTATCACAGGATGCTGGAGGAAAGGATGAGACCAGCTTTAAAAACCCTAACCCAAAACATCCAGTAGAGGCAGTGTCACCAAATGGGAAGTTCTGGACTGAGTGACTGGGAACGGGATGAACTTAGGAAAAACCCTTAAACAGCTGGAAGAGAAAGTCAAACTTCCCTCAGACTGATGTCAAAGATGTTCAATGGAGACAAGAAGGAGGAGGCCTTAGGTTCCAACTCTCAAAAATTTACAATCCAGCTATAAGATTAATTCCGGCCAATTATCACCTCAATTCTCACCCTCATACGGGTGATCAAAACATCGTTCCTTTAAGCCAGGCCAATAACAACCCTAACGACTCCTCGTTACAGAGGAGTGGATCAGTTTCGGTTCAATCTGCTGGTTTAATGGCTTTAACGACCGCCCATTACTAAGGGGTGGACCTGTTTCGGTTGAATCTGCATGTTATCTAAGCCATTACAAGACCTTTGTTGGGCAGGAGTATAAAGCTTGGTACTCCACATTACTCCAGACTTTTTGAATTGAGAAAGCTTCCTGGAGAGGAAGCGAAACTTCTTCAACTACGAAACTACGAGTTATCTGAGACATCATCCACAGAAGACAGCTCACCCGCTATTACCATCTAATGTAGAACAGATTACTGGATCAATGTGTGCTTCTGTGCTTGTTTGTCTCTCTTGTTGTGTCTCTGCTCTGTCTTTTGTAACCCCCAGTCGGTCGAGGCAGATGACCGTTCATACTGAGCCCGGTTCTGGTTCTGCTGGAGGTTTTTCCTTCCCGCTAATGGGTGGTTTTTCTTCCCACTGTCGCTTCATGCTTGCTCAGTATGAGGGATTGCTGCAAAGCCATGGACAATGCAGACGACTCTCCCTGTGGCTCTACGCTTCTCCAGGAGTGAATGCTGCTTGTCGGGACTTTGAAGCAATCAACTGGTTCCCTTATATAGGAACATTTTTGACCAATCTGTATAATATGATTGATTTTGACTTTGTAAAGTGCCTCGAGATGACATGTTTCATGAATTGGCGCTATATAAATAAAATTGAATTGAACTGAATTGAATTGAAAAAACAAGTGACTAGGGCTGCGTTGTCCAAACCTTTTTGTTTAAGTTTTAAGAAGTTAAACATGGTTAATTTTTAGGTTTAAAGATAATTAAATCGCCCTGCGACAGACTGGCGACCTGTCCAGGGTGTACCCCGCCTCTCCCGTTGAAATGCTGGAGATAGACACCAGCACCCCTCGCGACCCCATGAGGGACAAAGCGAGTAAGAAAATGGATGGATGGATGGATAATTAAATCACTTTCTTTGTCAGAAATAAATAAAACAGAGATCAGACATTAATATGTGACATTTTTTGTTGTTGAAAAAACTGAATATCTAATCTACGATAGACTGGCGACCTGTCCAGGTAAACCCCGCCTCTCGCCCATCGACAGCTGGAGATAGGCAACAGCACCCCTCATGACCCCACAAGGGAAAGACGTGTTAAAAAATGGATGGATGGATATCTAATGTCCTAATTTCGACATTAACGTATGGAAGAGATTACTTCCTGAACTTCTTCACCAGATTCATACTGCTGGCCTATGGCTGCACCTGCACATGCCTTCCAGCAGGGGGCATCATGCACTCACCTGTACTGACAGGGAAATTCGGGATGTCCTGGTACCTGAAGGTCTGCTTGTCTGCAGCCCCTTCGGCCAGCAGACCAAGTCCTGATCCGCAGATCACGGCCACCTTGGGTCGGTGCCGGGTCTGGCTCAGCAGCCATTCGGTGGTCAGCTTGTAGTCCTCGAAGGAGCAGCAGCTGGAGCCGGGTTAGACAAACAGAATCAGGTTCTCTGAGCAGGTAGTCTCTGCTGGAGTCAGCCTGAGCTAACAAAAAGCAGAAGCTGTTGAGGGAAGACCATCAGCTTCACATCTCCTACTGGTTGCACGATAATCTCAGGCCCAAGGTCTGAAACTGGCCTGCTTAGCCTGGACCAGCTGCTCTATACGACTACAGAGAAACACAGTAGGTACCAGGAAACAACCAGTCAGGACCTGAGAGTCAAACCACTGCTGATCTGAGAACAGACTGCAGGAGACAGGAGGTCAAAGGTGAAGCGGGTTTCTCACCAGGAGCTTCCTTTGGTGTGCATTGTTGAGCTGCAGAACTAGCAGAAGATGAAGAGGTAGAGGAGCATGTTGAGGAGGAGGGTCAGAGCGTTCTGTCCTCTGATTGGCTGATTCATACACCACAAACATTCTCAGGTTCATTGACTCCACGACCTTTAAAATCTACAGTTTGCTCAGCCTGAAGAGCCAATCAGGTGAGGCCAGGTGACTCAGACAGAAACTGGACCCACAGCAGACCGGTTCTGGTTCTGAATGGTTAGCTCGTCCTCATCCGATCCGGATTCTGGTATTCACCTAGAAGTCTGTATCTGTCCGTCCAATCAACAGAGCTGAGCTGAGCGTGCTCTGTGGGCCAAACCAACAGAACATCTGATGGCAGCTCAACACAACTAAACCTGTCTGGTTCTGTTCCTGCAGCTCAGAACACACCGCTTCAGTTAAAGTATGTTAGACCCTTTTACATCACTTTAAATTGTCACTATCACTTTATTTGGATCTTTATTTGGATCTATGTATATATGTATATATATGTTTATACACACACACACACACATACACATATATATATATATATATATATATATATATATATATATATATATATATATATATATATATATATATATATATATATATATATATATATATATATAAGGCTGCACAGTGGCACAGTGGGTAGCGCTGTTGCCTTGCAGCAAGAAGGTCCTGGGTTCGAGTACACCCCTGGGTCTTTCTGCATGGAGTTTGCATGTTCTCCCTGTGCATGCGTGGGTTCTCTCCGGGTACTCCGGCTTCCTCCCACAGTCCAAAAACATGACTGTTAGGTTAATTGGCTTCTCCAAATTGTCCTTAGGTGTGAGTCTGTGTGTGAATGGTTGTTTGTCCTGTTTGTCTCTCTGTGTTGCCCTGCGACAGACTGGCGACCTGTCCAGGGTGTACCCTGCCTCCCGCCCAGTGAACGCTGGATATAGGCACCAGCAACCCCCGCGACCCCATGAGGGATAAAGCGGTTTGGAAAATGGATGGATGGATGGATATATATATATCCATCCATCCATCCATTATATATATATTGACATATATTTATATTACTTTGTGTGGAATGTTGTAAATATATATATAAAAATGTTTGTAGATCTGGAGCGTGTAACAAAAGTAATTTCCCTCTGGGATTTTACTTGTCTGAAAGTATTTCTGATTCTGATTCTGAAATTGTACCAATTGAATTCTTAAAAAAAATCTTAATTTTCCTTTTAATTTATTGATACGACTCTAAAAAACATTTTTTGTTTTATTTCTGATAGTTTTGGTCATTTAAATCCAGTTGTTGGATCAGTGATTTGGTGTCTTATCACTCGCCTCACTGGACTCAGTCCCTTCACCTCTTTGCTCCGCTGTTTGTGAAGCGTAGCGCGGCGGCGGCCTGCAACTCGTAGACAGAGCTATGGCGAGTCGTTAGTATCAAAGATAATCTGTATATTAACATGTAGTTTTAATCCATAAATAACATGATGCACCATTTTTTTTCAACCATGCTGTGAACCTCAACACGGTGGAGTCAAAAACGTGTGCTGAATATATTTTCTGAATATATTAATTCAATTCAATTCAATTTTAATTATATCACAACACGTCATCTCAAGGTTCTTTCCAAAGTCAGCTTCCATCAGATCCTCCAGGTTGGTCAGAAAGTTTCCTCTCTAAGGAAACCCAGCAGGTTGCATCAAGTCTCTCCAAGCAGCATTCACTCCTCCTGAAAGAGCGTAGAGCCACAGTGGACAGTCGTCTGCATTGTTGATGGCTTTGCAGCAATCCCTCATACTGAGCATGCATGAAGCGACAGTGGAGAGGAAAACTTGATTTTCATCAGAACTCTTGCTGCAGCATTTTGGATCAGCTGAAGACTTTGAACTACATTTTGTGGACTTCCTGATAGTAAAGAATTACAATAGTCCAGCCTTGAAGTAACAAATGCATGGACTAGTTTTTCAGCATCACTCCTGGACAGAATGTTTCTAATGTTGGCGATATTCCTGAGGTGACAAAAGAAAACTCTGGAAACCTGTTTAATATGACTTGGTCCAAAATAACACCAAAGGTTTTACTCTTTACTTAAAGGTGTCTTTCTTCCTGGTGGACTAGCTGTACTTTATTCTAAAAAGGTCTTAAATCAGGATGTCGTCCATCTTCAATTAAACACACCCTCATATCAGAGAGAGGACACTAGGTATGTTTCCTGTCCATAGTTTTAGAAACTGGACGACCCAGGAAATCTGCAGTTAAACCCATCAGGGTCCAGAAGCAGAGCGTCCAATCACCTCCTGCTGATAGGTGGTCCAGGAACAGCTAACCCATCCGTCAATAAAGGATATATATATATATATATATATATATATATATATATATATATATATATATCAGAGTGAAAGAAAGTAGAGAAGGAGGAGGCGTAACCTGGAACCTGGACAGGACAGGAGAGGAGGATAGCAGGAGGAAGAGCAGTGAGGAGGAGGCAGGTCAGACAGACATCATGCAGAAGAACAAACGGTTTAACGTTCTCCCCAGAACGTTAAACCGTTTGTTCTTCTGCAGCTCAAATGCTTTATCGGCCAGGATGTGTGTTAATGAGGAAGAAGCTGCGTGTCACGGTTGGAACCATCATGTCTACCCTAAACCATCTGCAGGAATTCAGCTCAGCAGTTGCCATAGAAACTGGGTTTCCATAATAGCAACAGGGTGTGTGTGTGTTACTGTGTGTGTTAATTCAATTCAATTCAATTGAATTTTATTTATATAGCACTAATTCATATCACATCATCTCAAGGTTCTTTCCAAAGTCAGACTCCATCAGATCCTCCAGGTTGGTCAGAAAGTTTCCTCTCTAAGGAAACCCAGCAGGTTGCATCAAGTCTCTCCAAGCAGCATTCACTCCTCCTGAAAGAGCGTAGAGCCACAGTGGACAGTCGTCTGCATTGTTGATGGCTTTGCAGCAATCCCTCATACTGAGCATGCATGAAGCGACAGTGGAGAGGAAAACTCCCCTTTAACAGGGAGGAGAACCACCAGCAGAACCAGAACCAGGCTCAGTGTGAACGCTCATCTGCCTCGACCCACTGGGGCTTAGAGAAGACAGAGCAGAGACACAGAAAGCACAGAAGCTCACATTGATACAGGAGTACTTTCTATGTTAGAGGGTAATAGAGGATGATCTGCCTCCCCTGATGATGTCACAGCTAACAGAACGCCAGACCAGGTGTACCTTCTATGAAGAGAACAATGACAGAGAACAAAAAGTTAAAAACTGAAATAACAACAAACAATGCAGATTGGAGAGCAGTAGGAGAACTCAGCAGAGTGAGAGAAATAGATCCTGATGTCCTCCAGCAGCCTAATCCTATAGCAGCATAACTATAGAGGTAGCTCAGGGTAACATGAGCCACTCTGACTAGAAGCTTTGTCACAAAGGCAAGTTTTAAGATTAGTCTTAAAAGTAGACGGGGTGTCTGCCTCACGGACCAAAACTGGGAGTTGGTTCCACAGGAGAGGAGCCTGATAGCTAAAGGATCTGCCTCCCATTCTACTTTTAGAGACTCTAGGAACCACCAGCAGACCTGCAGTCTGAGAGCGAAGTGCTCTGTTAGGAACATACGGGGTAATCAGAGCTCTGATATATGATGGAGCTTGATTATTAAGGGCTTTATACGTTAGAAGAAGAATTTTAAATTCTATTCTTGATTTAACAGGAAGCCAATGAAGGGAAGCTAAAATAGGAGAAATATGTTACTGTGTGTTGAGCAGCATCTTATTTTAACACCAGCAGCTCGGCTTCTGATCAGCCGAATCCAGGTGATGTTTCATGTGTGGTGCTTCAACATGCCAGCTCCATGTTCCAGGCGTGTTTTGCTGCTCCGTCACGTATGAGCCATGATGCACCTGTGTCCAGGTGACACCAAGATGCTCAGGCTTACTTGCTGTTCTGCTTGTTGGGAGGATGGAGAACTACCACCAGGAGGATCTCCAGGTTCAGGGAGGGGTGTCCTTCCTCCTGCATGGTGGAGCTGCTCAGTCTCGCAGATCCCTGGAAGTGTTGTTGGGTCCAGTGTCCTGCTCAAAGACACTTAGGCAGTCGATGGTGGATTGCTGGACTGAAACCAGCAGATGTTGGTTCTTCTAGATCGTCTGCGTCTTCTTTAGCTTTAGTTGTTGTCAGAGAAGGACGTCCACCTCTGACTGAACCTCATATAAAGCCTCAGTAAACCTGCAGACCCACCAGAACCTCTGCTGGTACTCATTGTGGTTCTCCAGCCCCTGCTGGCCGCCTGGGTCCAGGTCCAGTCCCTGATCCGGCCCACAGAAGGTCTGATGAGCCCCTGATCAAGAAGGAAGCCTCTCTGGCCTCTTTGGACCTGCTCTGGTGGCGCCAGTGATGAGGACTGGACCTGATGCCAGTTCTAAACCAGATTAAATGTATTTTGTGTCACAGATCCTGAGTCTTCCCGTTAGAACTGGAACTGGATCAGGAACGGCAGCAATCTGCTGCTTACTCTGACGGTAACGCTGAAGGAAAACTCTGCAGACCAGGGACAACAGGCCTCACATGTGGGACAACAGGACGCTTGTGAGGGACACTAGGATGACGCCATACAATTCAGTCTCTGCTTTGCCTGTTATTGCACAACTATTAATAACCACAACTCATGAGTTTATAAAAGGCATTATTTAGCTTTCTGGACGTCTGATAAAGCTGTTAGATTTTACCCTGTGTCCAGGATGTCCACGTCTCTGCCTCTCGCCCGTTGACCACTGGAGACAGTCAGCGGCCCCCCGTTGCACGGATGTTAAACTTTTAAAAACTAAAATAGTTTTAAGTGTACCAGAAAAAAACGTAACTAGCTTTTAAATCTTAAAAATCTTAAAAATTTAATGTTAATCTTGTCTGCCTGGCAGCTGTTTTTGGGTGGGAGTAAAAATGGGTCCAGAGCTCCGGAGACGGGAGGATTTCTCCGTTCTCCAGAATCAGAACCAGAACCAGAAATACTTTATAAATCCCCCCCCCCCCCCCCACTCTGGCCCGCCTCCAGTCTTTCTTCTCTTTCACGCAGGTTCCTTAATGACCTCCATGCATCAAACTCACGTTGTCCCCAGCATCCTGCACGCATGGGGACATCTGCTACCAGCGCTGAGGTTGTGGTGGTTCTGCTGCTACCAGCTGTGGTTCTGCTGGTACCAGCGCTGTGCTCCTAAAGCTCTCTCTCTAATGTTGTGCAGCAGCTGCGCCCCCTGCTGGCCGCCGATGTAACTGCACCTCCAGGTCTCCGTCTCCGCTGCGTCCTGAACATGCAGGCAACTAAAAGCTCCGCAGTTATTTGAGCAGTTTGTCAGTTTATCTTCTGGATGTTTCCCGGATAACCAGGGCAGTAAGTGGATACCATGGAAACAGCAGGATGTCAGCTGTTTCCTGGTGATTGCTGATCAGAAACAGCTCACATCTGACTGCATGGATCCGACGCGCACCCGCGCTAAGGGCTAAATCAGGGCTGGGAGGAAGAGGAGGAGGAGGAGGAGGAGTGTCGCGCAGCGGTCCATCAGTCGGTCGGTACGAGCTGAGGAAGAGGAGGAAGCCGTTCCTTCAGCTGCGGTAAGAAAAGCCTCCTCCTTCATCCCTCCATCTTTTGCTCCCTTCATCTCTGCAGCGCCTCTCTTCTTCTTTTTCTTCTTCTTCTTCTTCCCTCCATTTTCACCACCAGCATCCACCGTGGGCGCGCGCGTGTGTTTTAGTGCTCGTGTGCGCCGTGCAGCTGTTTAAATGCAGAAATACAGCGACCATCTCCTCCCCGCGTGCGTGTGAGGGGCGCGCAGGCACGCTCAGATCACGCGCACACGCTCGCGCAGCCGGTGAGTAAATATAGAAAGTGAGTGCGTCAGACTGGAGCGGTGACGTAGAAAAGGTGACGCTGCATTCCTTCACAGCCCATCTTCATCATCAGCATCACCCTGTGACACGTGACTGATTCACCGAGACGCCCAGGTGAGGGCACGTGACCCTGATCAATACCGGGTCAGAACCTTTTTAGAAGCAGTCAGCGGTTCCTGTCTGATCCAGGTGAGTCAGTAAAAGGAACCGATCAATGGATCAGTTGAAGACTCAATTAGAGTTCCCCGTTACTCATAGCAGTCAGGAGTGTTAGCACGGCATCACCGGTAGACCGGATGGATGGAGGGATGGGAGGATGATTTAATGATGGATGGATGGATGGAAAGATGGATGGATGGATGGAAAGATGGATGGATGGAGGGATGGGAGGATCATTTAATGATGGATGGATGGATGGATGGAAAGATGGATGGATGGAGGGATGGATGGATGGAGGGATGGGAGGATCATTTAATGATGGATGGATGGATGGATGGATGGATGGAGAGATGGGTGGATGGAGGGATGGGAGGATGATTTAATGATGGATGGATGGATGGATGGATGGATGGAGAGATGGATGGATGGAGGGATGGATGGAGAGATGGATGGATGGATGGATGGATGGATGGATGGATGGATGGATGGAGGGATGGGAGGATGATTTAATGATGGATGGATGGATGGATGGGTGGATGGATGGATGGAGGGATGGGAGGATGATTTAATGATGGATGGATGATGGATATTTAATGATGGATGGATGTTGGATGATTTAATGATGGATGGATGGATGGATGGAGGGATGGGAGGATGATTTAATGATGGATGGATGGATGGGATGGGAGGATGATTTAATGATGAATGATTTAATGATGGATGGATGGATGGAGTGATGATGGATGATGGATGGATGGATGGATGACGGATGATGAATGATGGATGGATGGATGATAAATGATTTAATGATGGAGGGATGGATGGATGGATGGGAGGATGATTTAATGATGGATGGATGGATGGTGAATGATGGATGGATGGATGATGAATGATTTAATGATGGAGGGATGGATGGATGGATGGATGGATGGAGGGATGGGAGGATGATTTAATGATGGATGGATGAATGATTTAATGATGGATGGATGATGAATGATTTAATGATGGAGGGATGGATGGATGGGAGGATGATTTAATGATGGATGGATGGATGGATGGATGGAGGGATGGGAGGATGATTTAATGATGGATGGATGGATGGAGGGATGGGATGGGAGGATGATTTAATGATGGATGGATGGATGGATGATTTAATGATGGATGGATGGATGGATGGATGATGGATGGATGGATGGACGATGAATGATTTAATGATGGATGGATGGATGGATGATGAATGATTTAATGATGGATGGATGATGAATGATGGATGGATGGATGATGAATGATTTAATGATGGAGGGATGGATGGATGGATGGATGGAGGGATGGGAGGATGATTTAATGATGGATGGATGGATGGAGGGATGGGATGGGAGGATGATTTAATGATGGGTGGATGGATGGATGATTTAATGATGGATGGATGAATGATTTAATGATGGATGGATGATGAATGATTTAATGATGGAGGGATGGATGGATGGATGGATGGAGGGATGGGAGGATGATTTAATGATGGATGGATGGATGATTTAATGATGGATGGATGGATGGATGAGGAATGATGGATGGATGGATGATGAATGATTTAATGATGGATGGATGGATGGAGGGATGGGAGGATGATTTAATGATGGATGGATAGGTGGATGGATGGATGGAGGGAGGGAGGGATGGATGGATGGGAGGATGATTTAATGATGGATGGATGGATGGATGATTTAATGATGGATGGATGGATGATGAATGATGGATGGATGGATGAATGGATGATGAATGATTTAATGATGGAGGGATGGATGGATGGATGGAGGGATGGGAGGATGATTTAATGATGGATGGATGAATGATTTAATGATCGATGGATGATGAATGATTTAATGATGGATGGATGGATGGATGGATGGAGGGATGGGAGGATGATTTAATGATGGATGGATGGATGGAGTGATGATGGATGGATGGATGATGAATGATTTAATGATGGATGGATGGATGGATGGTTTAATGATGGATGGATGGATGGATGATGAATGATGGATGGATGGATGATTTAATGATGGATGGATGGATGGAGTGATGATGGATGGATGGATGATGAATGATTTAATGATGGATGGATGGATGGTTTAATGATGGATGGATGGATGGATGATGAATGATTTAATGATGGAGGGATTGATGGATGGATGGATGGATGGATGGAGGGATGGGAGGATGATTTAATGATGGATGGATGAATGATTTAATGATGGATGGATGATGAATGATTTAATGATGGAGGGATGGATGGATGGATGGATGGATGGGAGGATGATTTAATGATGGATGGATGGATGGATGGAGGGATGGGAGGATGATTTAATGATGGATGGATGGATGGATGGAGGGATGGGATGGGAGGATGATTTAATGATGGATGGATGGATGGATGGAGGGATGGGATGGGAGGATGATTTAATGATGGATGGATGGAGTGATGATGGATGGATGGATGGAGGGATGGGATGGGAGGATGATTTAATGATGGATGGATGGATGGATGGAGGGATGGGATGGGAGGATGATTTAATGATGGATGGATGGAGTGATGATGGATGGATGGATGGATGATGAATGATTTAATGATGGATGGATGGATGGATGGATGGATGGATGATGAATGATTTAATGATGGATGGATGGATGGATGGATGGATGATGAATGATTTAATGATGGAGGGATGGATGGATGGATGGAGGGATGGGAGGATGATTTAATGGTGGATGGAGGGATGGGAGGATGATTTAATGATGGATGGATGGATGGATGGAGGGATGGGAGGATGATTTAATGATGGATGGATGGATGATTTAATGATGGATGGATGGATGATTTAATGATGGATGGATGGATGGAAAGATGGATGGATGGAGGGATGGGAGGATCATTTAATGATGGATGTGTAATGAATTGAATATGGAGAACCCAAATGTTAGCCGGACACAGAGCTGAAGCTTAAAAAAGGGGTTTATTAACAAAAAGGTCCAGGAGACAAAAGAACTGGCTTCAGGCAACACAACTAAGCAAACTCCAAAAACAGACGAGCCGGAAGTTAAACGGACAAAGCAAAACACAGACACTAGCTGAAATAAAAACTAATAAAGACTAAAACCGACTAAGGATAAATCCAATCCAAAACAAGAAAACAGAAATAAAACCTAAGACAGAAACGTGACTAAACTGAAAGAAAATAACCTGAACCACAACAGAACGTTACAGAGCCCCTCCCTCAAGGGCGGATACTAGACGCCCTTAACTGTTTCTAAAAGTACAAAGAAAACAAAAAAGAAAGTCCGACCGGGCGGGTGGAGGGGGCTACAGGCTGGAGGGTCAGAATCTGAAAAAGGAAAGCAATATCAAAAATACAAGTCCCTCAACAAAAAAAACAACCCTCAAAGGGTGGATCATAACAAACAGTCTCTCAGAAAAAACAAGAGTCTGAAGGACTTCCTGGAGGACGGCCCCGGCGTGATAGGTTCTCTGGCGGACGGCCCCGGCGTGACAGGTTCTCCGGCGGACGGCCCAGGCGTGACCGGTTCTCCGGCGGACGGCCCAGGCATGACCGGTTCTCCGGCGGACGGCCCAGGCGTGACCGGTTCTCCGGAGGCCGTCGGCGGAACTGGGCGACAGGAGGCCGGCGACGGAGCAGGACCCTCAGAGACCGTTGGCGGGGCCTGAAGAGGGAGAGAATAGAACCTGGCGCCGGACTACAGGGTACGGAAGGCGCCGGACTACAGGCTGAGGAGGGCGCCGGACTACAGGCTGAGGAGGGCGCCGGACTACAGGCTGAGGAGGGCGCCGGACTACAGGCTGAGGAGGGCGCCGGACTACAGGCTGAGGAGGGCGCCGGACTACAGGCTGAGGAGGGCGCCGGACTACAGGCTGAGGAGGGCGCCGGACTACAGACTGAGGAGGGCGCCGGATTACAGGCTGAGGAAAGCGCCGGATTACAGGCTGAGGAAAGCGCCGGACTACCGGATGGGGGAGGCGGCGCCTGGTTACTGACTACAGGCGGCGGCGCCTGCTTACTGACTACAGGCGGCGGCGCCTGGTTACCGGCTACAGACGGCGGCGCCTGGTTACCGGCTACAGACGGCGGCGCCTGGACACTGGCTACAGACGGCGGAGGGATGGAGGGATGGGAGGATCATTTAATGATGGATGTGTAATGAATTGAATATGGAGAACCCAAATGTTAGCCGGACACAGAGCTGAAGCTTAAAAAAGGGGTTTATTAACAAAAAGGTCCAGGAGACAAAAGAACTGGCTTCAGGCAACACAACTAAGCAAACTCCAAAAACAGACGAGCCGGAAGTTAAACGGACAAAGCAAAACACAGACACTAGCTGAAATAAAAACTAATAAAGACTAAAACCGACTAAGGATAAATCCAATCCAAAACAAGAAAACAGAAATAAAACCTAAGACAGAAACGTGACTAAACTGAAAGAAAATAACCTGAACCACAACAGAACGTTACAGAGCCCCTCCCTCAAGGGCGGATACTAGACGCCCTTAACTGTTTCTAAAAGTACAAAGAAAACAAAAAAGAAAGTCCGACCGGGCGGGTGGAGGGGGCTACAGGCTGGAGGGTCAGAATCTGAAAAAGGAAAGCAATATCAAAAATACAAGTCCCTCAACAAAAAAAACAACCCTCAAAGGGTGGATCATAACAAACAGTCTCTCAGAAAAAACAAGAGTCTGAAGGACTTCCTGGAGGACGGCCCCGGCGTGATAGGTTCTCTGGCGGACGGCCCCGGCGTGACAGGTTCTCCGGCGGACGGCCCAGGCGTGACCGGTTCTCCGGCGGACGGCCCAGGCATGACCGGTTCTCCGGCGGACGGCCCAGGCGTGACCGGTTCTCCGGAGGCCGTCGGCGGAACTGGGCGACAGGAGGCCGGCGACGGAGCAGGACCCTCAGAGACCGTTGGCGGGGCCTGAAGAGGGAGAGAATAGAACCTGGCGCCGGACTACAGGGTACGGAAGGCGCCGGACTACAGGCTGAGGAGGGCGCCGGACTACAGGCTGAGGAGGGCGCCGGACTACAGGCTGAGGAGGGCGCCGGACTACAGGCTGAGGAGGGCGCCGGACTACAGGCTGAGGAGGGCGCCGGACTACAGGCTGAGGAGGGCGCCGGACTACAGGCTGAGGAGGGCGCCGGACTACAGACTGAGGAGGGCGCCGGATTACAGGCTGAGGAAAGCGCCGGATTACAGGCTGAGGAAAGCGCCGGACTACCGGATGGGGGAGGCGGCGCCTGGTTACTGACTACAGGCGGCGGCGCCTGCTTACTGACTACAGGCGGCGGCGCCTGGTTACCGGCTACAGACGGCGGCGCCTGGTTACCGGCTACAGACGGCGGCGCCTGGACACTGGCTACAGACGGCGGCGCCTGGACACTGGCTACAGACGGCGGCGCCTGGACACTGGCTACAGACGGCGGCGCCTGGACACTGGCTACAGACGGCGGCGCCTGGACACTGGCTACAGACGGCGGCGCCTGGCTACAGGCGACTAACGAAGGAGCCTGGCTACAGGCGACTAACGAAGGAGCCTGGCTACAGGCGACTAACGAAGGAGCCTGACTACAGGCGACTGGGGAAGGAGCCTGACTACAGGCGACTGGGGAAGGAGCCTGACTACAGGCGACTGGGGAAGGAGCCTGACTACAGGCGACTGGGGAAGGAGCCTGATTACAGGCGACTGGGGAAGGAGCCTGACTACAGGCGACTGGGGAAGCAGCCTGACTACAGGCGACTGAGGAAGGAGCCTGACTACAGGCGACTGAAGGGGGAGCCTGGCTACAGGCGACTGAAGGGGGAGCCTGGCTACAGGCGACTGAAGAAGGAGCCTGACTACAGGCGACTGAAGGAGAAGCCTGGCTACAGGCGGCTAAGGTGGGAGCCTGGGTACAGGCTGCTATGTTGGGAGCCTGGCTACAGGCAGCTAAGGTGGGAGCCTGGCTACAGGCTGCTAAGGTGGGAGCCTGGCTACAGGCCGCTAAGGTGGGAGCCTGGCTACAGGCCGCTAAGGTGGGAGCCTGGCTACAGGCTGCTAAAGAGGTCACAGGACTACAGACTACAGAGGCCACAGGGCTACAGACTACAGAGGCCACAGGGCTACAGACTACAGAGGCCACAGGGCTACAGACTACAGAGGCCACAGGGCTACAATCTACAGAGGCCACAGGGCTACAGACTACAGAGGCCACAGGGCTACAGACTACAGAGGCCACAGGACTACAGACTATAGAGGCCACAGGGCTACAGACTATAGAGGCCACAGGGCTACAGACTACAGAGGCCACAGGGCTGCAGGCTTCAGGAGACCCTGGGCTGCAGGCTTCAGGAGACCCCGGGCTACAGGCTTCAGGAGGCCCCGGGCTACAGGCTTCAGGAGGCCCCGGGCTACAGGCTTAAGGAGGCCCCGGGCTACAGGCTTCAGGAGCCAAAGTCAGACCCTTAGCCACCAGGAGTCTCAGGATCAGCTCCTGGAGGGTCTCAGAAAGAGACATCCAATAAAGTCTCTCCCAGAGTTGGCTGTCCATGAGGGTAATAAGGGGTCTTGGCTTAAGCATAACTCTGAGAGGCTCAAAGTCTCCAGGGGGCCCCGGTTGTTGAATCCCCTTCTGAAGTCCCGGGTGCCCGAAGAACGAAGAATCCCCCTGGGTTCCCACGTCGCAGGTCTGCGACGGACCCCTCTGGGTTCCCACGTCGGACGTCTGCGACGGACCCCCCTGGGTTCCCACGTCGGACGTCTGCGACGGACCCCCCTGGGTTCCCACGTCGGACGTCTGCGACGGACCCCTCTGGGTTCCCACGTCGGACGTCTGCGACGGACCCCTCTGGGTTCCCACGTCGGATGTCTGCGACGGACCCCCCTGGGTTCCCACGTCGGACGTCTGCAACGGACCCCTCTGGGTTCCCACGTCGCACGTCTGCGACGGACCCCTCTGGGTTCCCACGTCGGTCGTCTGCGACGGACCCCCCTGAGTTCCCGCGTCGGACGTCTGCGACGGACCCCTCTGGGTTCCCGCGTCACACGTCAGTGACGGACCACTCTGGGTTCCCGCGTCGTAGGTCTGCGACGGACCCCTCTCGGTTCCCACGTCGCAGGTCCGCGAGGGACCCCACTGGGTTCCCACGTCGCAGGTCGGTGACGGACCCCCCTCATCGGACTTGGGCTTGACGGGAGCCGAGGCGTCGGCCAGACTCACGGTGACAAACTCCGAAGCCGAGGCGTCGGCCGGTCCCTCGGTGAAAGATCCAGAAGCCGAGGCGTCGGCCGGTCCCTCGGTGACAGACCCAGAAGCCGAGGCGTCGGCCGGTCCCTCGGTGACAGACCCAGGAGTCGAGGCATCGACCAGACCCTCGGAGACAGGTCTTGGTCGGCAGTAGAAGGCCTGGAGGGCAGACCTATAATGTCCCTCAGCCTCCTTTAATTTTTTCTACAGCTCCTCAGAATATTGGATTAATAAGGCCTCCCTGAGACGTTTGATGATGGGGCGAAAGTTCTTATTTTACTCTCCAGTGTAAAATACTCCGAGTCGCGGACGCCAGCAGGGGGAGCTGTGGGCCTCTCGACTCTGGGAGGCGAGGAACTCCTGTCTGCTGGACCGGAAGTGGGTCGAGCCGGGGATTCGGCAGTCGGGTGAGGCCGGACTGGCTCGTCGGGCGGCTGCCCGCCAAGGCTGGATGGATGGCCGGCAGGCGAGCGCTTCTTCCTTCGGCGGCGAGACGGCGGGCCTAGCGGGGAGGCCGGTTCCTCCCAAGGGGACGGAACCGCCAGCGAAGATTCATTCGCCTCCGCGTCAGGAGGAGGAAAAGGGACCGATTCAGGGAATAAGTCGGGACGGAGCTCCCAGATCATCTCGGCGTCGACCTCCAGAAAAAGGTCCGGATCCGGGATGAACGGCGATGAGGCGGATTGACTGGGTAAGTCCAGTGAACTACTGCTTAGAGTGTGGGGGGTGAGTGGAGCGCCGGCTTGGGTGAGCTTAGCTCCTCCAAAAAGGAGAGAACGTGTCGGCCTCGGGTTCATGTTACTGGCCAGGACGTAATGTAATGAATTGAATATGGAGAACCCAAATGTTAGCCGGACACAGAGCTGAAGCTTAAAAAAGGGGTTTAATAACAAAAAGGTCCAGGAGACAAAAGAACTGGCTTCAGGCAACACAACTAAGCAAACTCCAAAAACAGACGAGCCGGAAGTTAAACGGACAAACGGACAGGCAGGCTAAACAAAAACAGTTAAGGGAAAAGTACTCTTACCGGAGAATTAGCACATGAGGATAACACGAGACGTCCTGGCAACAAACAGAAAACTAACGCGGGCTTAAATAGGCGAACAGAACAGGGCGGGACTAATCAACCAAACAGGTGGGAATGATAAAAGGAGCACACCGACTAATAAACCTAAGGTACAAAGCAAAACAGAGACACTAGCTGAAATAAAAACTAATAAAGACTAAAACCGACTAAGGATAAATCCAATCCAAAACAAGAAAACAGAAATAAAACCTAAGACAGAAATGTGACTAAACTGAAAGAAAATAACCTGAACCACAACAGAACGTTACAGGATGGATGGATGGATGGATGGATGGATGGAGGGATGGATGGATGGAGGGATGGGAGGATCATTTAATTATGGATGGACGGATGGAAAGATGGATGGATGGAGGGATGGATGGATGGAGGGATGGGAGGATCATTTAATGATGGATGGATGGATGGATGGATGGATGGATGGAGGGATGGGAGGATGATTTAATGATGGATGGATGGATGGATGGATGGATGGAGAGATGGGTGGATGGAGGGATGGGAGGATGATTTAATGATGGATGGATGGATGGATGGAGGGATGGGAGGATGATTTAATGATGGATGGATGGATGGATGGATGGAGGGATGGGAGGATGATTTAATGATGGATGGATGATGGATATTTAATGATGGATGGATGTTGGATGATTTAATGATGGATGGATGGATGGATGGATGGAGGGATGGGAGGATGATTTAATGATGGATGGATGGATGGATGGATGGAGGGATGGGATGGGAGGATGATTTAATGATGAATGATTTAATGATGGATGGATGGATGGAGTGATGATGGATGATGGATGGATGGATGGATGATGGATGATGAATGATGGATGGATGGATGATAAATGATTTAATGATGGAGGGATGGATGGATGGATGGGAGGATGATTTAATGATGGATGGATGGATGGTGAATGATGGATGGATGGATGATGAATGATTTAATGATGGAGGGATGGATGGATGGATGGATGGAGGGATGGGAGGATGATTTAATGATGGATGGATGAATGATTTAATGATGGATGGATGATGAATGATTTAATGATGGAGGGATGGATGGATGGGAGGATGATTTAATGATGGATGGATGGAGGGATGGGAGGATGATTTAATGATGGATGGATGGATGGATGGAGGGATGGGATGGGAGGATGATTTAATGATGGATGGATGGATGGATGATTTAATGATGGATGGATGGATGGATGGATGGATGGATGGATGATGGATGGATGATGAATGATTTAATGATGGATGGATGGATGATGAATGATTTAATGATGGATGGATGATGAATGATGGATGGATGGATGATGAATGATTTAATGATGGAGGGATGGATGGATGGATGGATGGATGGAGGGATGGGAGGATGATTTAATGATGGATGGATGGATGGAGGGATGGGATGGGAGGATGATTTAATGATGGATGGATGGATGGTGAATGATGGATGGATGGATGATGAATGATTTAATGATGGAGGGATGGATGGAGGGATGGGAGGATGATTTAATGATGGATGGATGAATGATTTAATGATGGATGGATGATGAATGATTTAATGATGGAGGGATGGATGGATGGGAGGATGATTTAATGATGGATGGATGGATGGAGGGATGGGAGGATGATTTAATGATGGATGGATGGATGATTTAATGATGGATGGATGGATGATGAATGATGGATGGATGGATGGATGATGAATGATTTAATGATGGAGGGATGGATGGATGGATGGATGGAGGGATGGGAGGATGATTTAATAATGGATGGATGAATGATTTAATGATGGATGGATGATGAATGATTTAATGATGGAGGGATGGATGGATGGATGGATGGGAGGATGATTTAATGATGGATGGATGGATGGATGGATGGATGGAGGGATGGGAGGATGATTTAATGATGGATGGATGGATGGAGTGATGATGGATGGATGGATGATGAATGATTTAATGATGGATGGATGGATGGTTTAATGATGGGTGGATGGATGGATGATGAATGATGGATGGATGGATGATTTAATGATGGATGGATGGATGGAGTGATGATGGATGGATGGATGATGAATGATTTAATGATGGATGGATGGATGGTTTAATGATGGATGGATGGATGGATGATGAATGATGGATGGATGGATGGATGGATGATGAATGATTTAATGATGGAGGGATTGATGGATGGATGGATGGATGGAGGGATGGGAGGATGATTTAATGATGGATGGATGAATGATTTAATGATGGATGGAAGATGAATGATTTAATGATGGAGGGATGGATGGATGGATGGATGGATGGGAGGATGATTTAATGATGGATGGATGGATGGATGGAGGGATGGGAGGATGATTTAATGATGGATGGATGGATGGAGGGATGGGAGGATGATTTAATGATGGATGGATGGATGGATGATTTAATGATGGATGGATGGATGGATGGATGATGAATGATTTAATGATGGATGGATGGATGGATGGATGATGAATGATTTAATGATGGATGGATGATGAATGATGGATGGATGGATGATGAATGATTTAATGATGGAGGGATGGATGGATGGATGGATGGATAGAGGGATGAGAGGATGATTTAATGACGGATGGATGGATGGAGGGATGGGATGGGAGGATGATTTAATGATGGATGGATGGATGGATGGATGGAGGGATGGAGGGATGGATGGAGAGATGGATGGATGGATGGATGGATGGATGGAGGGATGGGAGGATGATTTAATGATGGATGGATGGATGGATGGATGGGTGGATGGATGGAGGGATGGGAGGATGATTTAATGATGGATGGATGGATGGAGTGATGATGGATGGATGGATGATGAATGATTTAATGATGGATGGATGGATGGATGGTTTAATGATGGATGGATGGATGGATGATGAATGATGGATGGATGGATGGATGGATGGATGATTTAATGATGGATGGATGGATGGATGATGAATGATTTAATGATGGAGGGATTGATGGATGGATGGAGGGATGGGAGGATGATTTAATGATGGATGGATGAATGATTTAATGATGGATGGATGATGAATGATTTAATGATGGAGGGATGGATGGATGGATGGATGGATGGATGGGAGGATGATTTAATGATGGATGGATGGATGGATGGAGGGATGGGAGGATGATTTAATGATGGATGGATGGATGGAGGGATGGGATGGGAGGATGATTTAATGATGGATGGATGGATGATTTAATGATGGATGGATGGAGTGATGATGGATGGATGGATGGATGGATGATGAATGATTTAATGATGGATGGATGGATGGATGGATGATGAATGATTTAATGATGGATGGATGATGAATGATTTAATGATGGAGGGATGGGAGGATGATTTAATGGTGGATGGATGGATGGAGGGATGGGAGGATGATTTAATGGTGGATGGATGGATGGAGGGATGGGAGGATGATTTAATGATGGATGGATGGATGGATGGATGGAGGGATGGGAGGATGATTTAATGATGGATGGATGGATGATTTAATGATGGATGGATGGATGGAAAGATGGATGGATGGAGGGATGGGAGGATCATTTAATGATGGATGGATGGATGATTTAATGATGGATGGATGGAGTGATGATGGATGGATGGATGGATGATGAATGATTTAATGATGGATGGATGGATGGATGGATGATGAATGATATAATGATGGATGGATGATGAATGATTTAATGATGGAGGGATGGGAGGATGATTTAATGGTGGATGGATGGATGGAGGGATGGGAGGATGATTTAATGATGGATGGATGGATGGATGGAGGGATGGGAGGATGATTTAATGATGGATGGATGGATGATTTAATGATGGATGGATGGATGGAAAGATGGATGGATGGAGGGATGGGAGGATCATTTAATGATGGATGGATGGATGGATGGATGGAGGGATGGATGGATGGAGGGATGGGAGGATCATTTAATGATGGATGGACGGATGGAAAGATGGATGGATGGAGGGATGGGAGGATCATTTAATGATGGATGGATGGATGGATGGATGGAGGGATGGGAGGATCATTTAATGATGGATGGATGGATGGATGGATGGATGGATGGAGAGATGGGTGGATGGAGGGATGGGAGGATGATTTAATGATGGATGGATGGATGGATGGATGGATGGATGGAGGGATGGGAGGATGATTTAATGATGGATGGATGGATGGATGGATGGAGGGATGGGAGGATGATTTAATGATGGATGGATGATGGATATTTAATGATGGATGGATGTTGGATGATTTAATGATGGATGGATGGATGGATGGAGGGATGGGAGGATGATTTAATGATGGATGGATGGATGGAGGGATGGATGATGGATGGATGGATGATGAATGATTTAATGATGGATGGATGATGAATGATGGATGGATGGATGATGAATGATTTAATGATGGAGGATGGATGGATGGATGGATGGATGGATGGAGGGATGGGAGGATGATTTAATGATGGATGGATGGATGGAGGGATGGGATGGGAGGATGATTTAATGATGGATGGATGGATGGATGGTGAATGATGGATGGATGGATGATGAATGATTTAATGATGGAGGGATGGATGGATGGAGGGATGGGAGGATGATTTAATGATGGATGGATGAATGATTTAATGATGGATGGATGATGAATGATTTAATGATGGAGGGATGGATGGATGGGAGGATGATTTAATGATGGATGGATGGATGGATGGATGGATGGAGGGATGGAGGGATGGAGGGATGGGAGGATGATTTAATGATGGATGGATGGATGGAGGGATGGGAGGATGATTTAGTGATGGATGGATGGATGGATGATTTAATGATGGATGGATGGATGGATGGATGATGGATGGATGGATGATGAATGATTTAATGATGGATGGATGGATGGATGGATGATGAATGATTTAATGATGGAGGGATTGATGGATGGATGGAGGGATGGGAGGATGATTTAATGATGGATGGATGAATGATTTAATGATGGATGGATGATGAATGATTTAATGATGGAGGGATGGATGGATGGATGGATGGATGGATGGGAGGATGATTTAATGATGGATGGATGGATGGATGGAGGGATGGGAGGATGATTTAATGATGGATGGATGGATGGAGGGATGGGATGGGAGGATGATTTAATGATGGATGGATGGATGATTTAATGATGGATGGATGGAGTGATGATGGATGGATGGATGGATGGATGATGAATGATTTAATGATGGATGGATGGATGGATGGATGATGAATGATTTAATGATGGATGGATGATGAATGATTTAATGATGGAGGGATGGGAGGATGATTTAATGGTGGATGGATGGATGGAGGGATGGGAGGATGATTTAATGGTGGATGGATGGATGGAGGGATGGGAGGATGATTTAATGATGGATGGATGGATGGATGGATGGAGGGATGGGAGGATGATTTAATGATGGATGGATGGATGATTTAATGATGGATGGATGGATGGAAAGATGGATGGATGGAGGGATGGGAGGATCATTTAATGATGGATGGATGGATGATTTAATGATGGATGGATGGAGTGATGATGGATGGATGGATGGATGATGAATGATTTAATGATGGATGGATGGATGGATGGATGATGAATGATATAATGATGGATGGATGATGAATGATTTAATGATGGAGGGATGGGAGGATGATTTAATGGTGGATGGATGGATGGAGGGATGGGAGGATGATTTAATGATGGATGGATGGATGGATGGAGGGATGGGAGGATGATTTAATGATGGATGGATGGATGATTTAATGATGGATGGATGGATGGAAAGATGGATGGATGGAGGGATGGGAGGATCATTTAATGATGGATGGATGGATGGATGGATGGAGGGATGGATGGATGGAGGGATGGGAGGATCATTTAATGATGGATGGACGGATGGAAAGATGGATGGATGGAGGGATGGGAGGATCATTTAATGATGGATGGATGGATGGATGGATGGAGGGATGGGAGGATCATTTAATGATGGATGGATGGATGGATGGATGGATGGATGGAGAGATGGGTGGATGGAGGGATGGGAGGATGATTTAATGATGGATGGATGGATGGATGGATGGATGGATGGAGGGATGGGAGGATGATTTAATGATGGATGGATGGATGGATGGATGGAGGGATGGGAGGATGATTTAATGATGGATGGATGATGGATATTTAATGATGGATGGATGTTGGATGATTTAATGATGGATGGATGGATGGATGGAGGGATGGGAGGATGATTTAATGATGGATGGATGGATGGAGGGATGGATGATGGATGGATGGATGATGAATGATTTAATGATGGATGGATGATGAATGATGGATGGATGGATGATGAATGATTTAATGATGGAGGATGGATGGATGGATGGATGGATGGATGGAGGGATGGGAGGATGATTTAATGATGGATGGATGGATGGAGGGATGGGATGGGAGGATGATTTAATGATGGATGGATGGATGGATGGTGAATGATGGATGGATGGATGATGAATGATTTAATGATGGAGGGATGGATGGATGGAGGGATGGGAGGATGATTTAATGATGGATGGATGAATGATTTAATGATGGATGGATGATGAATGATTTAATGATGGAGGGATGGATGGATGGGAGGATGATTTAATGATGGATGGATGGATGGATGGATGGATGGAGGGATGGAGGGATGGAGGGATGGGAGGATGATTTAATGATGGATGGATGGATGGAGGGATGGGAGGATGATTTAGTGATGGATGGATGGATGGATGATTTAATGATGGATGGATGGATGGATGGATGATGGATGGATGGATGATGAATGATTTAATGATGGATGGATGGATGGATGATGAATGATTTAATGATGGATGGATGATGAATGATGGATGGATGGATGATGAATGATTTAATGATGGAGGGATGGATGGATAGAGGGATGAGAGGATGATTTAATGATGGATGGATGGATGGAGGGATGGGATGGGAGGATGATTTAATGATGGATGGATGGATGGATGGATGGAGGGATGGAGGGATGGATGGAGAGATGGGAGGATGATTTAATGATGGATGGATGGATGGAGTGATGATGGATGGATGGATGATGAATGATTTAATGATGGATGGATGGATGGATGGTTTAATGATGGATGGATGGATGGATGATGAATGATGGATGGATGGATGGATGGATGGATGATTTAATGATGGATGGATGGATGGATGATGAATGATTTAATGATGGAGGGATTGATGGATGGATGGAGGGATGGGAGGATGATTTAATGATGGATGGATGAATGATTTAATGATGGATGGATGATGAATGATTTAATGATGGAGGGATGGATGGATGGATGGATGGATGGATGGATGGGAGGATGATTTAATGATGGATGGATGGATGGATGGAGGGATGGGAGGATGATTTAATGATGGATGGATGGATGGAGGGATGGGATGGGAGGATGATTTAATGATGGATGGATGGATGATTTAATGATGGATGGATGGAGTGATGATGGATGGATGGATGGATGGATGATGAATGATTTAATGATGGATGGATGGATGGATGGATGATGAATGATTTAATGATGGATGGATGATGAATGATTTAATGATGGAGGGATGGGAGGATGATTTAATGGTGGATGGATGGATGGAGGGATGGGAGGATGATTTAATGGTGGATGGATGGATGGAGGGATGGGAGGATGATTTAATGATGGATGGATGGATGGATGGATGGAGGGATGGGAGGATGATTTAATGATGGATGGATGGATGATTTAATGATGGATGGATGGATGGAAAGATGGATGGATGGAGGGATGGGAGGATCATTTAATGATGGATGGATGGATGATTTAATGATGGATGGATGGAGTGATGATGGATGGATGGATGGATGATGAATGATTTAATGATGGATGGATGGATGGATGGATGATGAATGATATAATGATGGATGGATGATGAATGATTTAATGATGGAGGGATGGGAGGATGATTTAATGGTGGATGGATGGATGGAGGGATGGGAGGATGATTTAATGATGGATGGAT